>CAIGRL010292059.1:0-13074 GCA_903798325.1 Fraxinus xanthoxyloides
TAACTTCATTGGTTTGTATGTAGAATATTTTATTGGATGAATGTGTGGTGAAGATTGTTTACTATAGAAAATAATGCAGGATTATGTTATTACGGGAAGGGGGCGGTGTAGGATTATGTTATTATGGGAAGGGGGCGGAGGAGCGATTTTGAATTTTACAAAATATTTTGTTACGTGAGGTTGACAAGGGAGACAAATTATAAGCTTAATTCAACTTATTTTAAAAATTATATAGAGAAATTTAAGCGTTAAATCCGGTATATCCTATGTAAGTTGATTACCTTCAGAATTTGTGAAATCTGGAGCTCTTTACAGAAGTTTACATTCAGCACCTGCAGGTAAAGTATCACACCCTTCATATGTATAACTATACGCATATATATGCCGCACTCATATATATATATATATATATACCGTATAACTGTGCTGATTCTGTGTGATCCGACCCAAACGAAAGAAAAAAGAAGTAGAGATTTTCTCATTACATTTTATGGGTCAAATTATCAAAATACGTTAGGTGTTTGAATTATTAATTTTCAGGATGAATTTGATGTAATCAGAAAATCTTTTAGGTTCCGTTTGATTGCAAGAATGAAATTTGAGTGGAAAGAAAATGAATTAATGAGAATTGTCTAGAAGTTGTTTTATTGGGAATTTTGTTGATTGACATAATTTTTCACTCGAAAATATTGAAATTTTGGATCTTTTGGTGTTCGTTTGGCCTTGTTTTCCATGGAAATTGTCCAGGGGTAGAATTTGTTACAATTGGAAAAAAAAAAAAACGCCTAGAAAAGCTTTTCCCCTCGAGAACCAAGAAAACGTGAGCATGTGGGTGAATGATGGGAAATCAATTCCATGGAAATTTTGTGCGATCAAACATGCAAAAAGGTGGAAAATGGAATTTAATTTTCATCTTCCATGGAATTGAAGTGTAATCAAACATGGCCTTAGAGAATTATCTAAGAATTGAAACTCGTTAAGTAGTTATTGCTTAATATTTTTTGTTTAATGTGGTGATTTCGTATAGAATTTATGACCACCGAATATAAAGAATTGCATTATTGTTTTTTTGGGATGCAAATGCTGATTTAGTTGATTGTTGTGCAAATAATCTCTTGCGAGTCAATTAAATGGTAGAAATTGTATTCTGTGGATGCATCCTATCTCTTGCTGATATAGCCTAGTCATCTTCCATCTTTAACTTGAATTTTTTTTTTGGTCTGAACATCTTTGTTGTTCGGCTGCTCCAGTGCTGATGACTATTCACTCATCTCCCATGACATCAGCTGTTTCAAAATCCCAAGGGGTAGTTCCACCAGTAGGTTTTGGTGTTCATGAATCATCTGTGGCATGGGTCTTCAGCTTCTTTTGTCCATTCAGAAGCAGAGCTCACTGATAATGAAGAAACTGAGTTACATTCCGTGTCTTGAAATCGGGAGTACAGTTGCTTTGCTGCTGGCACTACCCATGGTTTTTGCATATATAACTGTGAACATTTCAAGGAAACTTTCGGGTGAGATATGAAAAGTGGGGGATTTAGGATTGTGGAGATGATGTTCAGATGCAATATTTTAGCACTTGTCGGATGTAAAACCAATTCTCAGTACCCTTCAAACAAAGTGATTATATCGGGTGATCATCAGAGTTGATGCATTGGTGAGTTCTCATTTAGATCCGAGGTTTGTGCTGTTAAACTAAGTAAAGATTGTGTTGTCATTGTCGTTGAACACAAGATATATGTTTACAATTTTATGGATTTGAAGCTTCTTTGCCAAATAGAGACTCTGGCAAACCCCAGGGGACTTTGTTGCCTCTCACACCACTTGAATACATCTGCGTTTGCCGCCCTGGTCTGCGACGATGACAGATCAGGTTTGAACATTTTGGCCTGAATATCACCAAATTTATCAATGTCCATGACTCTCAGATAGCTTCCTTCCATGACCTTGACAACGGATGGACTTCTTCTTGCGACTGCCGGCATAAGAGGCACTCTGACAAAAAATTTCAACACAATAGATGGAACCCAGTCACAGGAGGTATGTCACTAGCTTTATTTCCTGGAGCAAGTCCTTTCAAGTTTCTGAGTTGCCGATAGAAATCATTTAAAAAAAAAAAAAAAAATTGAAGTGAAAGGAATTAGCTCAGACTATTGGTTTTTACAGTTCATCATAATATCATTTTTGAGGACAAAACCATAATTTATGTGGTTTGAAGATCTTGTGTTACTTTTGGGCAATATATAGAGCTACTAGCTATTTCTGTAATCACCTTTGTTCTCTTGCATTGCTCGTGTTGGAATTAGGACATAAGATAGTACTGGTCACAAAACATTGCATACATGCCTATGATGTCATAGTTACTGGTGCTAGTGAAATAATCTGTATACTGACGGCTGTCTGTCTCAGTTAGAAAAACTACGATAAATTATCGTGTATTAGAACTCCATAGACGTATTTCTGACAAGCACAGACCACTTCTGAAAGGAAGATTTATTATCCCTATTGATTTCTTATTATAGTTCCTTACTCCTCAAGGTAAAAACAATGGCCTAGGTACTTCTGCAGCTAAGCTAGTTTAAATGAGTGGTCAACTTGCTCCAATTCAAGATATTTCTGAATCTTCTTAAAGATCACAGTAAAGAAAAAAAAAAAAAACAGTTATCCCAATGGAACTATCTATCAAGATTCTACGTCATTTGCACATTGAGAACTTACAGAATACACCTGGTTCAAAGCTCTGGTCTTGGGCTCAATCTCCTTTTCTATACAACTGATATGGTGGAAATGACTCTTAACAGATATTTCTTTGATTTGTATCCTTGGCTAGTGCTGTTTACATGAAATGTTGATCTCAAATGGGTCTTAATTTGGTTCATATTTGCATGGCTTTTCGTATCATGGATTACACCCCTCCCTGTGAGGCTTCCTTATTTTACTGATTTTGCTTGTTACAGGTACGCAGAGGGGTAGACAGAGCAGATATATACAGTATTGCCCTATCTCTAAATGTTCAGTGGTTTCGAGTGACAAACACACTGTCCACATATTCAGTCTCAGAGTGCGGGTAGTTGGTGATGGCCCGTCAACTGCATTATATCATCTAGGTTCTTCAAACTCCCTTGATGGTCTCCTCTCGCCAAACACTGGAGCTAATCCCAGCTCATCTTTGTCTTTCCTGAAGGTGAAATATGCATTTGACATATTAAACTTATTATTTCTGTAAATGACTATTTGCTTCGACTCGAGCTTGATGGTAAGTGGTGCTCCCTGATTAGCTTGACTCGAAATGATGATTTTACAGAAACTTGAGCCTTCTACGGATGTGACCCAAATATTGTTTTTAACTAGTCTATTGCCAAACAAATGTGATTGCTTTATGTAAAATTCTGCTTTGGTCTATTAATTTGAGGCATTTGGCATAATTTTAAGCTGAAAGATTTACAACTCTGGCCCTTTGGAACTTCTCCAGGGGTCTTACCTATCTAAATATTTCAGCTCAGATCATTTGCTCAGTCTCACTTGCCAGAATGTACCCGATTCATGACACCATTTGGTACTCAGAACACAGTCATTATTGTGTTCATGGATGGGAGGTAAGGAGCACTTTGTCGTCATTTTTGATTTTTCATTTCAGTATTTTAACGTTTCTAACTTTAGCTTTGCATTTATATCTGAATGTTCCAAGAGTTGGACACATTGAAATATTATTTGACAAATTTCCGACTCTTTGGCATCAGCGATGTTCTCTGTCAGCAGTGTCTTTGAAGTTCATCATACCCACTTATCTCATTGTGTTCCTTTCTTTTCCCGATTATCAGTTTTTACAGGTGCAGTTTCAATCCAGTGAATGGAGGGCCGATGGTGCAGCAAGAACACATTCGCTGTCTGAAAATCGAAACTAGATCTAGATAGGGCTATCTTTATGTCATGTGTTCCTTTTTCTGTACAAATGTGCTGAGAATCCTGTAAATGTACATTTAATGCAACGTCTCAATTCAACAGGTAATTTGTTGTGATCTTGTAATTGTAAATGACAAACTTTTACCTTCATTGGCGACATTGTTGATGAAAGTCTGAAATTAGATTTTTAATAGATTTTGATGAAAGTTAATGAAATGCGCGATTTATTGTTATTTTTTATTGTGATTAAAATCTCCGCCAAATAGGGACTTACTATATAAACCATATCAAATTTTATGTAGTATGACTTTGTATCTTTATTAAAGGCTAAATTGAACAAATGGTCCCTAACCTTTGTTTGCTTGGTGGAAACAGGACATATCTTTTTTAATCTTGACATTGACATCTTCATATCCACCTTTTCCTTGAGGTGAAGGCCCTTATCGTCACCCGCCGTCTCCTTCGTCGGACAAATAGGGCGGAGTGATGCTACTTGTACATCTCGCTCTACCATTTAGTTTAGGACAAAACCCCTTGGCCTGGCTTGGAGGGGGGGTTGGCGACCACAAAGTGATTGGTAAAAGTGGTTGGTCGCGTAAAATTGAACTCTTTTTGTGTACTATTTTGCAATCATTCAGTGGTCGTTGTTATTAGTTTTTAACAACCACTAGTCAATTGGTCGCTAAAACAATTGAAATAATAAATCATGCGATTTTTTCATGTGTTCTTGGCATTTTTTCAGCGACCATAATTTTTCATGTGAATTGCCAGCCCCCCCTCCAATAGGGGGCGCCACATGCACCTCATGTCCCTTGGCCTGACTTTGAGCCTGACCCAATAGTACGGTTGTTTAGTTTATATTTTTAACACTTGACAACATCTTAAATCATTTTCGACAAAAACAACTTTCCAATCATTAAAAACCGCCACCTATTCAGGGTGTAAAACAAGGTGCAAAACATGATATACAAGTAGTTTAATTCAATGGGGGTGTGCCCTTTCACCTGGCTTAATTCATAAGGTATAATAGTCCTTGCACAATATTTTCAATTTGTTATTCATGTTAAATTTAGGAAGAAATAGGAAAATGAAAAAAAGAAAACATAATTCATCTTCTAATACTAAAAAATGATCACGGGTCTTTTTAATTAAAAAATGACTTTTAACACTAAATAAACGAAATTAAATATGACAAAAGTGACTATATTCACACGAGAAGGTTCGTTTGAGGATTTCAGTGTCCTTTGAAGATGAATATTATGTAGTGATGTTAAATGTCAACACATATATCCTTATATTTAATTGAATTAATCATTTTATATCACTTATATTGGTACTCAGATTTATGTTAGATACTATGATGTTAAATAGAATTATTCTCCTTTCAATCATTAACCGCGAGTAATATTATTTTTAAATCTTAGGCTAACGAATAACTATAATTGGATGTGATGACTTGTATTTGATTTATGTTTTTCACACTAATATTACAAAATCTTTGGCACAATGCACATTAATTAAAATCAATGAATCTATCAATTTTGGGTCGTAGTATCTAGTGAACCATTAATCTCCATGTGTGATAGAGGGACTTTTTTTAAGATCAATTGAGCTAACTTTGGAGAGTGATTTCCATTTAGTCATACACATTTTAGGATGTCAATTGCCAAATTTCGTATTTTTGAGGGTGCAAAAGGAGAAATAAACAAACTTTAGGGGTACAAATTGCCAATACTCTTTCTTCCTGCCTTGTAATTGGATTAAAATCGTTCACCTTGTCTTGTTTTCCATTCATTTCAACTCCCATAAATTTCAGTATTCAATTTATTTACTTATTATACGAATTTATATCCTAGATTCTTTGAGAAGCAGATAATGTATATGTGTATTTCTGGAGTTTATGATCATAAGTTCGTTTTTCTTAGCCTCCCAAAATTACAAAAAAATGTTGGGCTGAAATCTGAAGCTAAGAAGAGCAGAAAACGGAACAATTCTTCTTTTTCTTGTAGTTTCAATTTCAAGAAACCCATTTCAAAGCTGGATTTTCTTACCAAAGCTGCATCTGCTTCTTCCTCTTCTTCCCTAAGTGGCTCTGGCGCCGAATTGAAAGGTAACAATTTCATAAATTTCAAAGGCCTCTATCTTGTTATCTTTCGTTAGATTCTACTAGTTTCTGTTGACATGTGTGTGAATTATTTATAACCTATATGTAAAGGAATAGACAGAAATAAGAAGAGATAAGCAAGATTCTGTATACTGGGCTTAGGGGTTAGGAGGTATGAGGGTTTTAGTCATTCATACAAATCCTTTATACTGTTCTTATTTAAGAATTTTATTGGGCTTGGTTCATTTTAAGATTTTCTGTATTTTGCTTCTAAAATTTTCCCCTCATTCTTTGGGCAGCTTTTCAGCGTTCTTGATAATTTTAGATGGTCTAAACGAACTATTTGCTGTTTTCCATCAAATTTTCACTATATATCAGTAGACTTGACAGATTATTTTATTTTGACTGCTGATTACCATATATTAAATTTTGGTATCCTGTTAAAATAATTGTTACTGATTGCCTGAGAATGAAATGCATAATCTTTGTAAAAAGGATGGAAGAGAAAATGATGATGTTGAAAGTTATGAATCTAACCAGCTCTATCTGAGACTAATGTATAAGAGTTTCTCCAGACAACTATGAAACTGTGGACTCATTTTCTTTCACTAATTTTGCGTTATCTAGATATTTGGATGGTTTTTACAATCTTTCATTGATTTTCCCAGAGCAAGTCCTGGTCGAACGGAAGAAAAAAACACAAGGAATAGCAGGCATAGACCAGGACGAATTACGAGATCCAATTCATCTAGCTGATCCTGACAGTTACTTTTGTGAGTTCAATGGGGTACAACTACACCACAAGATTTGTGATGCAGTAGAAGAAGCATCCAGTTCGCAATACCCTCACATTGCTAAAAGGGTTAACTTCCCTATGATCTTGTTACATGGCTTTGGAGCCTCTGTCTTTTCTTGGAATCGGGTTATGAAACCTTTAGCACAGGTCATTGGTTCAAAAGTTCTTGCATTTGATAGACCAGCATTTGGATTGACATCTAGGATAAATCCCGTTGAGCATTCATCTCCTGTTAGCCAAGATACCAGAACTTTAAATCCATATTCGATGATGTTTTCTGTGTTGGCAACTCTATACTTCATTGACTTTCTAAAAGCAGAGAAGGCCATCCTTGTGGGGTAGGTACTATTTGTATCTTTGGTTTTGTTCTTATTCTTACTACAAAGACAAAAAAATCTTGGTATCTCACTTGATGGTAAGGATGTTCTTAGATTTACTAACCTTTGCAAGATTTAGACTCCCCCACCACACCCACAATTGATATTGATATTTAAGCCAACCGTCATTTCTTTCCATGTATATGATTTTTGACAGTAATTCAGAAAAATATAAATGCTCAACATTCTTCTATGAATAACGTAAAATTATGGATAGATTTTAGCTTACTATTCATCTTATTCCCAATGAAAACATGAAGATCTATCCATTATTCTCATTCTAGAGCGAAACTAATTGGATTGGTACCCTAGACCAATTGCACATTAGGATTTGTACTTGAGAGTAAAATATTATAAGATTACTAGTACTTGTACAATCACTTGAAGTTGGTAATATTTGATAAACTCTTCTGGTTCTCCTCCTATCCCTTTCTGAAAAGTCGAGCCTGGTCTAACCCTGTTAAACTAATGGAATGCCAGGCACTCTGCTGGTTCCCTAGTAGCTGTAGATGCATATTTTGAGGCACCAGAACGGGTTGCTGCTCTAATCCTTGTTGCCCCTGCAATTCTCGCACCTTTCACTGCACAGAAAGTTATCAAAGAAAAGCAAGGTGGCAGAATCAAACAGATCCAAGAGAGCAGCTTGGATTTAAATAACACTGAGAATCTATTTTTCAGATTTTGTAGCCTTTTGTCAAAGTTAACTAAATATGTTGCGGAGGCAATAGTGCGCATGGTGAAAGGGATGGGAGAAATGATAAACTCTCTGTATAAGAAAGCTTTATCGACAATTCTGCGCTCTGCATTTGGTGTGATGGTGGTAATGAATTTTATTTTTGTTCAATTCCCAGATTTGCTAGGTTTAATTATTTGAATCTTCACTGACTTCACATCATTCTCTTTGCTAAATCTTGCATATACTGAGTTCATATCATGCTTCAATTTTGGCGTATGTGTCCTGCTTTAATTTTGGCACATGTATATTAACTATTATGCTTTCCTGCTTCGTGGTTTCAGGTTAGGATGATAATTGAAAAATTTGGTATACCTGCCATCCGGAATGCATGGTATGATTCGAATCAAATTTCTGATCATACTTTACAAGGCTATACAAAGGTGAATTCTCTTAAAGCATTTTCTTTGCTGTCTCTTTTGGAATGTATGATGTGTGGTGGTTGTTCAACAAGCTAAAATTATTTTGAAATTTTCAGCCACTGAAGGTCAAGGGCTGGGATAAGGCTCTTGTGGAATACACTGTGGCATTGCTAACAGATTCTGTATCTAAACTGAAGCCACCACTAGCAGAAAGGCTGAGCAAAATCTCATGTCCAGGTAGGTTATAAATAACTTTCAATCTTTTGTACTATTGAAATTGGGCACTTGAAAAGAAAATAAAGAAAGAACTTTAATGTGATTTCGCAAAAGAAAATTCGCAAAGAAAAAAGTCTTGTTGACGTGAGGGTGTTGATGGATGAGCTAATTTTGTGCTTTAGTTTTGTAACAAATGCATGTACCTGGTGCATTACTTTTACAGTTTTACGTTATATATTTTAATCACTTTCAAACTTTAATTAAACAGCCTTCTATATGAATGCATAGAATCTAATTATGGTGATTCACTTAATGAACCAGTTCTCATTGTCACGGGGGATACTGATCGACTTGTCCCCTCATGGAACTCTGAAAGACTTTCACGTGCCATTCCGGGGTCTTATCTTGAGATAATCAAGAATTGTGGTCACTTACCACAAGAAGAGAAGGCAATCGAGTTTGTGTCTATTGTTGAAAAATTTCTGCAAAGAGTATTTGGCGCTGCAGAAGAGGCACACCTGCAAGCTGTAACTTGATATTGGTACTGATCAAATTTAACGCAGTAACAGGGCCATACAGGAATCTCAACCAAGATTGAAGATTTGAAATGAAGCTCATATATCGAGGGATGCAAAGTTTCATCGAGGAACAAGTTCCAGGCTTCTGGATACAAACAAAATATCACCTTTGAGGCTATGGAAACATCAATACGGTGGTATATGGAAATAAGTTTGTAATTATGCCTATCACTATTGCACGCTTCTTTATATGTAAATTTACAAGAGTATATTCTTGTGATTTTTGTGTTTCTATCAGAAAGTAATGTTTCCAAAATTCACTTTTATACATTCTTGCTTATGAAATTGCATAAAGAGCAAGTTTTCAACAAAGAATCATTCAACCTCACGCCGCTGATATAGCATTTCTAAGGAGGATTAGCTGATATGGTAAGACTAGCATCTTGTAAGCCACCGGGAAAATCAAATCCTGACATGAAATCATCACCGAATATCATAGCACCAGCTGCCAATGCTCCTGCTCCTACCCCCATTGCGAAACCAGGTCCACCCCTTTCTGTTCCTTGGCGGTCTTGTAGAAGATGGCATATGTACATATCTAGGCAGCAGATTATTTGTTCTTGGGGGAATGTCGGTAATGTCGGTATGTAACTGTGTAGTGTTATAGATAAGCTTTATCATCTTTTTCTAGAAAGAGACCCACAAGTGCATCACAGGTGGAAAGAAATCCAAGTGCAAAAAGTCAAAGTTTCACAATATAGACTAAACATTGCAACAAATAAATTTTAGCTTCGTTTTCTTTCTTAAGCTGTCCAATAATATGCAGTCTGCCATAACACACGTGCTAAAAGAGCATGTCTAATGAACAGTAACTTATCCACAAAGTTGGGCATGAAACATTGCAAAAGTATTCACAAAGGCCTAACATTTTTACTGCCGTGTCTTTCACACTGGATTGTCTTGAAAGTGAAATCTTGATCACATCGAATTTCAAGATGAAATTTTGATCGGCCCAATACTCATGAAAGCACCATCTTCCATGTACCCCCAGTTTAGAAAATGGTTGTTGCTCAGGGATGGAAACAATAGCAGCACAACATGGCATCATAATGAGGATTGGCAAATAGATTAGGATTTTAAGAGTTTCTTGGAGGGGGGACTAACAATTGCTTTCTACCAACGGATAATGTCTCCTCATCTATGGAATAGCTAGAATTCCTTGTGTACATCATTGTGGTCGATCCCAGCATATCGTCTCCAAATCCACACGCTCTAAAGAATAACCTGTGGATAATCCAAAGATAACAAGGCAAGACAAGTGAAATATTCATGCTTATTTGTTAAGATAATGAATGGTGATAAAGATGATAACTTCCAATGCGTATACATTTTACAAATTCAAGGCAATGCATGTAAATGGAAAACTGAAAACGAAATCATAGTCTACGAGACATATTGCTTTTAACTAGCTATCAGTTTTTTTGGTAGTCAAATTAGATTTTTAAATAAAGAATGAGGCAAATACAGAGGATAAACAAGCATCCAACACCCAAAAGGTGCCCACTGCCCTGCATAGGTGAGTCGAAATCCCCCAGTAACTTAGTTAAACAATGCAGAAAAAAGCTAGGTCAGTCTGTCGGAACATAGTGCTCAACGATTCTATTAGTCATCTTACCAGTATCCTTTGGGAACAAAGAAATCAACTCGATGGGAGAATCAATCAATGGTCCCAGGTGTCAAGCTATTGCCAGATAACTTCAAAGACGGAAAAAGGGGCTATTATAAAAGGAGCTCAAGATGCACAAGATCTCGAGAATAACCCATAAGCATCAATCTGATATACATTTGTGTGTGAATAACTTAGCTATGGCTTTCACACTCATTCCTAGAAAGGTTAAAAGTTTACCTTTCTTTATCGGAGCAGAGAGCAGCTATATCATATATGTCTCTGTTCGTCAGCATTCTATGACAGTAAGGGAAATTATGAGACACTAATAATGTTTGCATATCAAATGCTGAAAGAAGCTAGTACCAACCAGTTGTATACCTATAGATATGTTAGGCATGCAGTAGTGAACAAAATTGGAAACCCATTGAAGATATGAACTTATTTTTCTTTTTAATGACATCCCATCCATTTTACTAAACATGCCAATAATTGTTACTTGTTCTTGAAATTCCAACTTTAAATAGTAATATATTTAATCAATGAGACCAACCTAACAATTTTCTGAACTATCATTCGGCCAATTCCTCTACCTTGCAGAGCTGGAAGAACCTGCAAGACTGAAACGCTATTATATAAAGTTGTACGGCAGATATATTTCTTGCCAAAAACTATCAACAGCAGAAGTAATAAAGCAAAGTGAAGCAGAATATAATCCTTCAAAACAAACAATTACTCATAAGCGTTACCCTATCTTGGCATTTACTGATGCATCTTCCTTTTAAATACCTTTTCTTGTTCTTTCTTTATTCTTTTTAGTGCAAAACGATGGTAAAATGTTATCATTACAATCTACAAGAACTTGATCACAAATCAAAACTAAGAAGGCTCCGATTCACAAGATTGACACAATCTCGGGTAGAACAAGTCAAAAGCGGGAGAGTAGGTACAACTAACATGGCATGTTATAGTTTTTAAGGATAAAATCTTCCAGCAATATAGCAATGAACAATTGGTAGAAAAGGATCTACGTAGTTGACCTCAAATTTATTGACAACCATGCTTAATTTGCTATTGTTCTTTTTGTTGAGACAAACAGCGACATCGCGACCATTTTTTCTTTTTTTAAAAAAAATAACCATTAGTCTCACCAAATCCATCAGTGTTAATTTCTCCCCTTTCCCTCGTATGTTTAATCAGTGCATTATACACGACTGATTAAGATCAAAACCAAACTGACTGAGTTTTTAAAGCAATCGAGATCAATACAAGAGATTGTGATTATAATCGAAAGGGTTCTTCGAATTTCTAACCATGACATCATAGATAGAAGCTGTCAATCCAAAATCCGAAACAGCGCGACCAAACCCTATCAACTGCCCATTATCAGGCGTCACTGGCATCACTCTTTTGATCCAGTCTCCACCAATGCCCATCAAATTTGACACTTCCACTGGAGAAGAATGAGTTGTTACAAATTCGGGCTTTGTGAAGACCGAGACGACGACGGAGCTGTGGAAAATGGCGGTGCGGAGCTTGCCAGCATCAACGACCTCGACTCTGCCAGTGGCGTCCACGTTAGGGAAGCGGTGGCAGGATTGGTTGCAGAAGGTGTAGAGGTCTTTTAGATGATGTAGACTCACGTGCGATGGATTAGTGGATATGAATATCGGTGGAGGTGGCGAAGGTCGTTCGATTTGGCCGGTTATTTTGAGCGGTGGTTGCAAATAATGAATCTTGGAGGGAAAGTAGCCACCGTGAGCGGCGGTTGCAACTGCCATTTTAGCCACCCTTTCCCCTCCGCCACCAGAATTCCTTCTCTACTTTACTTTTTTTATTCAATTTTCTTTTCAGTGGTTTTAATCTTTGTGAAAGATTTTTGTCATTTTCCACCTTTAACTAGGAAATAGATAAATTCTGTTTGCATAGTTAATTGTTATTTAAAGCCATAGGACTACACACTTTGGATCATTGAAATTGAAATCACTCTGTTTGATACACATTAAAATGAAAATGAAAAGAATGTATTTTTTTAATGATGTAAATGGAGAATATGTGATTGAAAAGGAATGAAAAATTATAGATCTGATTGAAAATATTATTTTATTGAAAACTGTATAGTTGAAAATGAGTAGAATAATGAAAATGAAAATTATAATGTGGCTCAAACAGTGGCAGTGTCGTATCCCTTACTTTAAAATAGAGTAATTTTCATTTTCCCAACATATTTTGTAATTGCATTTTTTAATAGTTTGACGTATATCATGACAAGTATTTTCAATATTAAGAGTGTATTTGAGTCACATTATTTTGAAAAAATGTATTCTGAAATAGTAAATTGATGGAGAATGTGTGATTGAAAATGAGTAGAAGAATAAGAATAAAAATTTTAATGTATAC
>CAIGRL010292072.1:0-15513 GCA_903798325.1 Fraxinus xanthoxyloides
CTGTGCTGGAGGAAGCTTTCCCTCAATGAAGGATGAGAAGAAGATGAGTGCGCGCTCAGGCTGGTAACTCGGAACAAAATGTCCTGAGCCTCTTATAGTCACAAATGTCACATTTTGGTAGTCAACTACATATCCTCCAACCTTGAAAAAGTTATACAGAATGGTGTTACGATGCTATAATTAGAGATGGACAAGATTTAAAAAGGGTAAAAAAACAGTTGTTTCTTAATTACCTCGCCTTGAGAGTCCCAGGGATACCATGGCGTCTTTATGGGTGACCCAAGTTTGGGCATTGAATACCTAGTTGCTGTAACTGGTATTATCCGATCTGTATCTCCACTGCAGGTGCATTGAAGATTTAAGCTCAAGAGTGTGTTGGCAACAACAATTACATTTTCATTCTCAAATAAAATCTTTCATGCATTTAATCTCTAGCGAAAGTCGAGGCTTACAAATCAATGACTGTAACCAAAACAGGTGCCCAGAGTGACATAATGCTAACGAACAAAACTTTTCAGCAAGTATTTGCTAGTGATAAAAACAAAATAAAACTGTAATTCAGTTACATTATTTTCTTTTTCGGGTTCTTGTAGTCAAAAGAATTTGCCAAGTGCATTAGCACTGACAGTCAGTACTTACCTGTAAATCCAAACTCTAATGTCGCTTGCCATTAGCTTCTTTATGGTAGGTAACAATGTATCTGGTGGACGAAGTCACTGTATATAAATGAAGTGTTTTTAGTTGAAGTCTTTCGAAAATTGAAATGAAATAATATGGTATGAGAAAGAGTTTAAACAATAATTCAGATGAAGAAGTGCAATACTTGCAATCTTCCCACGGTCCAGGAACTCCGGTGATGTTAGCATGAAGTGCCTTTTGAAGTTCAGGATTGTTTAAATAATCGAAGACATAATCACCTGAGCATGGATCAAAATTTGATACCTGCCTCCAGAAGAAAGGAATGGATTTTTATTCAGGGGAAACGAAATATTATATACTGAGGAATAAGTTGTAAAGATATACCCCGGGAGCACTTGAAGAGGACGAGCACAAGGGAGCATATATGTCGTAAACATAGATGTTGCCTATGGTTTCATAGGCTTGTTCTATGTAATTGTAACAGACTTCTGAATTATTGGCAGATGAAAAATTGCAATTTGATATTATTCCTTCATGAACTTCATCAGAAATGAGAGCACTAGTCCAGAAATGGTCAAAAGTGCCTGCATCTGTATCCATATCATCAATTAATGCATTCCCAATCTGAAAATTCACGTCCAGAAGGATATTATAATTCTTGATAAAGGAAAATAGAACATCTCGAATAAACAGGCAGCATATAGTATCAGGAAGCTTACAGCAATTCCTTTCAGGTTAATAACAGTTTGATTTGTGATTTTGTTGTTTTCAAGGATCAAATCAGCGAGCTGAGGCACATAATGACCAGCATAACTCTCTCCCGTTATGTAGAAAGCGCGTGTTTTGTACTCTGGATATCTTTCTAGCCAGTTAACTAAAAAGGTATACGAATCTGCTGCAGTTCTTTTGTCCCCTGTAATATAATCTGATGATGTATTGGAATAAGAAAACCCAACTCCAGCTGGGGACTCCAAAAAGAGGATGTTTGCAACTGCATTTCAAGCAACAGAATTTCTATTACAGGCCATTTAAAAAAAAAAAAAAAAGTACTTGTTGATAACTTGTTTTAAGGATGCAGGTACAAACCATTGTTCCATGCATATTGGTTATACGATAGAGTTTTGCCATCTGGATTGACTCGAAATGGTCCAAGTTCTGTCATTGCACCAGCTCCTATTGAAGAGCAGCCTGGTCCTAAAGTTTCAAGGATAATTAAGATGGCACAAAGAAGGTGAATGCAAGTTCATACAAGAGATGACAATCTAAACTGCCCTTTTATTTCCCAACTGGAAGGGGTTTGCTTTGTTTACAATGATCTCGCAAAGATTCGACTCAGGTTCCCTCGCAGAGAGGTGTCTTTTATCAGACTCCTCTTTCTCAGTGGAAAAAAAAACAGAGTTTAGAGCTCTTTTGGATTTCTTTTAGACACGTGGAGCGATAACTCACAAGCATATTTCACCTCGTTGGAAGATAAAAACAATGTACAAACAGTGCTTGCCTAGTTTGACAATAAAAACTACCTTTCATAACACATTATTATTTACGTTAACCATGCAATATCTCTGTTAATTCAGCATAAAGAGGAGGTAGACAGTGCCAAACAAAAATAAAAATTGAGTGACTAACTCGGAAAAGTAACAAATTCGGTGAACAAAGTGAAACAACACCATAAATTGGGAGTCTAACAGTGTTTTTAACCCATCTCCCCTCTCACCACCCACTACATTTATAGCCAAACTATTGGGATGTAGTGCAAGCCGTTTAGTTAATTTTATTTGCATTCTTATGTCACAGTCTTTGGGATATTAGATTGGACAACACTGACAAAGTTAAAACGGGAAAAAAAAAAAGAAGTTAAAATCTATGGTGTATTGTACAGTGCAGTCGCTCGAATGCTGTGTATCAAACACGTCCTTAACATGTTGATCTACATAGCATCACCACACTGCAAATTCACCTTCTGGGGTTGTAAAATTTTAAGTAATTAGCATATCAAGAGACATGTGAGTAGAAATAATGATAGAAGAATATAATCAACATGCAAATCACTACCGAATAAATCATCATAGTGTTACCTCCATTTAGCCAAAGCACCAGAGGTTTGCTGGAAGGGTCTTCAGATTCAGTAAAATAGTAAAAGAGAGCCCGGCCAGCCTTAGGATCAACAGTAACGTACCCAGAATACTGAGAGAAATTTACCTCAGGTTGTCCAGGCAAAGTTAATATCTTGTCAAGGTCCTTTAATCCCTCCTGAGGTGCTACATAAACTGGTGAATAATCGGTCAACACAAGATCCTCGGTAGGATTATTGACCAATCTTTTTGAGCGTCGATCCTTAATAAATTTTCCAAAAGGGTCATATCTTCTCCCACTGTAACATTGTACAGAAACCGCGAGGTACAAAAGAGAGAGGACTGAAAAAAATGAACCTCTCATCTTCGCAATACAACAGAAAGTGGGGGTGGAGGATTATGTCCATTGTTGCTATTTTTCTTCTTTTATATAGGTTCTGCTGTGCTTTAAACAACAAATATAATTCGTTGAAAACATCGTATTAAATTGTTCTTGTTGGTTTTACACCTCATTGATATTAACTAACTTTAGAAGTATTTAGTGAAGGCATAGGGATAACACCAACAGAAGATTAAACTTCTCAATGGGGGTTAACAGATTGGCCGGCTTTTCATTGTTTATCCCTCAAGTAGGTCAAATATTTGGTTTCATGGTTTGTTTCAGTAGTTACTTCAATAAATTTGACAACACATTCTCAGACAGTTCTTATACTTAAATTGTTTCCTTGTTATCATTTGACAGAAAACAAAACAATGATTAGAATAACTTTCCTTTGTGCCCTTTTGAAATAGTAAGAATAAAAAACTATACCTGGTTAAGTAATCAACTATAATTTAACCAAGAAATGACACTACCAAATATATGAAAACCAAATTACATTTCCAGTTTGATGAAGTCCAAGCTCAACAGCCTGTATTCGGAGGATTCGCAGGTTGGTTCTGTGCATTTTTGGCTGGAGGATCATATAATGCTGAATAAAGAAGAATTAAAAAAAAAAAAATATCTAATGTATTGTTCATGTAGTACATACTATTCACCCCCTTTTTGTTTGTCCTGTCTAAAAACATGACTCTTCTGGCTTGATATGCCAGTTCATATTCCATATGCACTAAGTTTGAACATGAAAAGCAACAGTTTTCAAATATTTACTTTTTATATATTCGAAAAATGAAAATAAAAGTAATCCAAATTGTTAATGCTCCAACGGATAAATTAAGAGAAAGACGAAATAGGTTGTTCGAGCATGTCCAGCATATTTAAAGAGACTCACAAATCTGATTGATATGATCTCAGTGAAAGAGGTTAGTTACAGATTTAACGATAAGAAGAATATGTAGATTTTTGTTTTCAGTTTCTTTTTTGCAAACTCTCTATGATTGACTTCTTTTGATGGGATGTTAGATCCTACTGTGTATCGGTTTCTTTATTAAGGGAAATTTATTCTTTGTTCAAGGTTTTGTAGTTCATGGTTCCACACTTAATATTAATCTTCCTTTTGCAGCCACTCTCATACTTCTTGTTTCACAATATTAATAGCAATGTCATCATCCGCTTCTGCATTTGATAAGTCTTCTCAACTAAAAAGCAAAACCATAAAACGCTTGTCTGATCCCGCTTTCTCGGTCTAAAATCATTTTTTGTGAACAAAAAATGGGATCCTCAATTAATTATAAGTTTTATTGGAAGACAGCTTATGACACTAAGACAACTTTCCTCCAACTTATTAGACTCGACCCGAACATCGACCCGGACAAGGTACTGGGTCTTGGGTTACTGGTCGAACCGGCGGATTAGTGGTCGAACCGATGGTCATTACATAAAAACTTACAAAAAAATATAAACTATAAATCTTTTTTAGGGGCAAAATTAAAAATTTTAATTTATTTTTCACTAATTATTTAGGTCCATAAAATAAAGTAAAATATTGGACTAAAGTTTTTTTAAAAAATATTTTTATAAAACATATAAATAATTCATTAGATATATATAAGTTATTGTATATAAGTAATACAAAAACACTTCACGTTCATGTGGTGAGGAACCCATTATTTTCCTTAGACGTCTAAGGTTTAATTCCCTTGGACCTAAAAATTTTGCAAGAGAATTTCAAAACCCAATCAAACCAATCAATCGGACGGCGTAAATTGCAAGTTAACTCAGTCAAAGTCCGATTTTGACCGAGTCAAGTACATTTCTATCAAATTAATCTGTTCGGCCCAGTCAAGGGTCTATGTCGCCAGTTTTCTGGTCCGATCAGCCAGGCCGGGCAGGATTTTGTAACTATGAATCAAACTGTTAGTTGGTCAAAATACTGTTTTGCCTTTGAATTATGTTGAAGTATTCAGTGAGACAAATACAAGGCACAAAGGTATAGTTGGTAATTGATGTTCACGTGAAGGATGTGTTGTCTTGCCTTGCAGCGTTCTAAATTTTGGACAGCGTTTCTTAATTCAAATTCCCAATTTCAAACTAGAATTTATAATAATCTCAACCAAACAGTGGCAAAGTCTAGAACACAAGAACAACTAGTACATAAAGTAGTTTTCCGTCATTCATCCCATATATATGGTGTTATTCAAATGCTTTCCACTCCAAATTCAAATTCCATTAATTTGATAAAATCAGCTGATAATCTGTTTTTACTAACACAACAAGAAAAAAATCACTTCAAACATTTAATTCACTTATATCTCGACTCATGTTTATCTTTGTGAAGGAAGAAGCTTTCCCTCTAAGTAGGAGGAGAACAAGGCAAGTGCACGCTGAGGATGTGATATATTTGGGAAAAGCACTAGAGGTTTGCTACAAAGATCTTCATACTTGGTAGAATAATAAAAGAGTGCACGACCAGCCTTAGAATCAACAGTTATGTAACCTGAAAATTGAGAGAAAATCAACTTTGGTTGTCCAGGAAAAGTAAAGATTCTGTCAACTTCCTTCAATCCCTCTTGAGGTTTTACATCTTTGAATACTCCATGGCAACAGTAAGATAATTGGCTGATCTTTTTGAGCGTCGGGCTATGGTAAGTTTTCCCACGTCACTTGGCATTGGTGTTTGCATCAGCTAATGTCATTCATTTCATTTGGTTATGAAAAATATGGAGATTGATTTTCGTTTTCATTTTCTTTTGACAATTTCTAGATGCGTGACATCATGAGTTTGACGGGGGTTTTATATACTATTGCATTTAGGTTTCTTTATTAGGAGTAGTTTAGTCTTTTTCGTTTTTTAGAGGTTTTTAGTTTAGTGTTTTGACTTCATGTTCTCATTGTAACCACTTTCATAATACTGAATATAAATCGCAACACCAACATCATGCTCTTCTAGACCAGGAGAACGACTAGTTTCGTGGCTAGTGATTATTAGTACAAAATTTGTTTCTGTCATACATCACATAAGGTAACAGGGTGTTATTCAAATTTTGACTGTTCATCATAAATTTATATTTAATCAATTTGATGCGACCTGCTTTTATTAGTCTTTACAAAGACGGTACTAAAAAGATCAGTTCAAACATTTTATTCTCATTTATCTCTATTCCTGTTTAGCTCTGTTTTGGAGGAAGCTTTCCCTGTAAGAAGGATGAGAAGAAGATTAGTGCTCGCTCAGGCTGGTAACTCGGAACAAAATGTCCTGCTCCTCTTATGGTCACAAATGTCACATTTTCGTATTCAACTACATAACCTCCGACCTTGAAAGGGATAAAGAAAGGGTGTTAGGATACCATATATAGTAGAGGCGACAAGAGCTAAAGAAAGTTATAAAGTGAGTTTTTTCTTAATTACCTCGCCTTTGGACTCCCACGGATACCATGGAGTCTTTACAGGTGCCCCAAGTTTGGACATTGAATACCTAGTTGTTGTAACTGGTATTATCCCATCTATATCTCCGCTGCACATTCATCGAAAGTTCCCAGAATGTTAATTAAAAGAAGTTTCCAGGGATTATTTTCTAATTGCTAGTGATAAATAAATGAAACGGTAGTTAAGAGTACATTATTTTCTTTTCCGGGTTCAATGAGCAGAAATTTTTAGCAAGTATGACAAGCATTATATTAAGAACCATTAGCAGCACTAATGGTATCATACCTGTAGATCCAAACGGTAATCCCGCTAGCCATCAGCTTCTTTATGGTAGGTAACACTGTATCTGGCATGTCCTGCCAATTGATATCTATGGAATCGCTATATAGAAATTAAGTGGAGTTAATAGAGGAAATCATTGAAAAATTAAAATGAACTAGCAATCTAGTACTGTATTTGATGGAGATGCATTACTTGCAATCTTCCCACGGTCCAGGAACTCCAGTGGTGTTAGCATGAATTGCCTTTTGCACTTCAGGGGTGTTTAAATAGGCGAAGACATAGTCGTCTGAGCATGGATCAAATCCTGATATCTGCTTTGGGAAACGGATGGAAGGTGAGATATCGGAATGCCAATATGGGGGAGAGAGAAATATATATTTTTCAATGAAAATAGTTATTAAGAAAATACTGAGGGAGCATTTGAAGAGGACGAGCACAAGGGAGCATAAATGTCATAGATGAAGATGTTGCCAGTGGCTACATCGGCTTGATATGTGTAATCTTTGCAGACTTCTGAAACTGTGGCCTCAGAAGAAAAATTGCAATTTGAAATTATGCCTTCATGAATTTCATCAGATATGAGAGCACTAGTCCAGAAATGATCAAAAGTGCCTGTCCACCGATCTGTGTAGTCGATGTATGCATTCCCAATCTGAAATATCATGCCCATATTCATCTTATAATTCTTGATAGGAAGTATATATTAAATAACCAGGCAGCGTTTTTATCAGGAAGCTTACAGCAATTCCTTTCAAGTTAATGACAGTTTGATTCGTGATTTTGTTGTTTTCGAGAATTGAATCAGCAAGCTGAGGCACATAGTGACCAGCATAACTCTCTCCAGTTATGTAGAAGTCCCGAGTTTTGTACTCCGGAAATCTTTCCAACCAGTTAACTAAAAAGGTATATGAATCTGCTGCAGTTTTTTTGTCCCCAGTAACATAATCTGATGACGTATTGGAATAGGAAAATCCAACACCAGCTGGAGATTCCAAGAAGAGGACATTTGCAACTGCATTTTCAGCAACATGGCTTCTGTTATTTGCCACTGCACTTTCAAAGGAGTACTTCTTGATAATTAGCTTTAGGAATGCAAGTGCTCACCTTTGTTCCATGAATAAGGGTTCTGCCACAGAGTTTTGCCATCCAGATTCACCCTAAATGGTCCAAGTTCTGTCATTGCTCCAGCTCCTATTGAAGAGCAGCCAGGTCCTGCAGTTCCATGGATACTTGAGACTGCTAAAATGAGGTGAACGCAAGTTCATACACTAGATGACAGTCTAAGAACAAGAAACGCTTCTTATTTCCAGCCAAACCAGTAGATTGTAGAGCAAGCTCTTTAGTTAATATTATTTCCATTCTCACGGTATTAATTGTTGCAACACCACCACGCTGCAAATTCACCTTGTTACGTTAAGGAAAACTTAAATGAGCATGTCGAGAAACACTTGACAGGTAATAATAAGAAAAATATACGTCCAAGTGGCAACATGCAAGGCCCATAATATTAGTGACATCACAGTCTTACCTCCATTTAGCCACAGCACTAGAGGTTTGCTCGAAGGGTCTTCAGACTCTGTAAAATAGTAAAAGAGTGCTCGGCCAGCCTTAGGATCAACAGTTATGTACCCTGAATATTGAGAAAAATTCACCTTTGGTTGTCCAGGCAAAGTTAAGATCTCGTCAGCATCTTTTAATCCTTCCTGAGATGCTATATAAACTGGTGAATACTCGGTGACAACATCATCCTCGGAAAGATAATCAATCGGTCTCTTTGAGTGTTTCACCTCCGTAAGTTTTCCAAGAGGACCATATTTTCTCTTAGCATAACATTGTAGAGAAGCAGTGAGGCATAAAAGAGAGAGTACTAAAACAAATGCACTTCTCATCTTTGCAATGCAACAAGCGGCATAAGTCTGTTGTTGCAGTTTCTCTNGTCCAGGCAAAGTTAAGATCTCGTCAGCATCTTTTAATCCTTCCTGAGATGCTACATAAACTGGTGAATACTCGGTGACAACATCATCCTCGGAAAGATAATCAATCGATCTCTTTGAGTGTTTCAGTTTTCCAAGAGGACCATATTTTCTCTTAGCATAACATTGTAGAGAAGCAGTGAGGCATAAAAGAGAGAGTACTAGAACAAATGCACTTCTCATCTTTGCAATGCAACAAGCGGCATAAGTCTGTTGTTGCAGTTTCTCTTCTTTTATATAGGTTTTGCAGCATCAAAACGACAGTATTTGTTGAAAACATCGTATTTTTCTTCTTCTCGTTGGATTTAAACATCATTGGTGTTCACTATGTCCTGTCACTTGCTGACATAAATTAAATGACATTTTTCTTATGCATAGACCGTAACAACTTTGGAATTATTTGGTTAAGACAGATAATATCAAGAGAAGATTAAACTTCATTAATGAGCTATCAGATCAGCCGGATTCGCATTGTTTATCGATAATGGAATCAAATAAAATAAGTATTTGCTTTGTATTGATTAGGATAAGGTGGAAATTGGGTCGAGTCATCCAGGTCTAAGGCCCTTGGCATGTCTGGAATCGGGCTGCCACCATTCCAAGCTTGAGTTAGGTTCAAGGTCGTGGCCTGTACGTGACAAATAGTCCTATTTAACACCTGTATTTAGATAGCTGAAAAAGCTATAATCTTACATCATTGATAATAAGCTGATGGGAAAATAAGAGTTCATAAACATTCCCCGAGAGTGACCTCGTCGCCAAAAATGGCCATAATACTTGAATTTTTATGCCTCTGCCTACATGTCCGGTTCATATATATCAAACGTTGAAAAAAAAAAAAAAAAACAAAAAACCCTAATTAAAAAAAAAAAAAAAAAAGAAGAAGTGTACATCGAAAATTTTAAACAATTACAAATTTACCTGATTTCAAGGTTGAAATAACATATCTTAAAACTGGTAAAACCACTAAGCCACTCAAAGAATGACAACCTTTTGTGCATGCGAGAATGAATGCACGTCCTGAAGATTTCTTACCAAAAGCTTAAGATAGAATCCCTTTTACTTTAGTGTTCAATAGACAGTCTTTACAAATCATCTTCCGCAAGAAGCAGGTTATTTTGCACATAAAAACCGCTCACCAGAATTTTTAGGTTTAAACTGTCCCAGGGCTAAACAAGAAAGAAAGCTAGCTATCTATCTATGTTAAGCTTCAATAAAGAAATGTTACATCAATTTTAAGCATAGGTGCACAGAATCGTATCATTGCTAATAAACTGAAAAATAAAGCATCAATGACATGCTTGGTAAGAAGGATTTGATAACACTGGACAGTATCATGACGAAAAAGTAACTAGAAAACCAGAATCTTGTTCACTATACTACCTAGTCTAGCGTATCAAACATGCAACAAATATAGAAAACCAATATGGTAGGTCAATCCCCATACATTTGCTCAAGAACAGTTTTCTTGTTTTCTTTGCTCAGCAATCCTATTCAAGTGAGCACATAAAGAATGTGGAAAGTGAATTGGCTAACAGAGCAACTACATGTTAGACAAGAGCACACAATAAACTAACATTAAATATCTCACCACTAATAACTTCTCCATCTGTTGGCAAGCCACAAGAGAAATGCACATGTAATCTATTCATGCGTTTGAGACCATGTTCTAAAATTGATTCCAAGTTCTTCTTGTAGGTCCCATGCACACAGACTGCACAAAGCCGAGATGGAAGGAAACTCTTAGAGTGGAAGATGTAAAACAATTAACTCGATCTCTTCAAGAAGGAAAATAGATGACAATCAAAATAATATTACACCTGGAACTTCTTCAGGTGAAAGTATGGGTTTCAACAAGCTCTCTGTTTCAACTGTCTGTTCAGCCAAATAAATTTAGAAAAGAAAGAATGAAAAAAGGACAAAAGAATTAAAAATATCAAATGGCACAACTATATAAAGATGAACAATTAAATTGTTAAAGAATTTAAAAGCAGAATACACTGTCGGAGGAAAACTTAACATGTCAATGCAAAACTGCATGATATAATGCTAAGTGGCACTTGAAAACACGTAACTAATACAGAAAATAAATTGATTCATCGATCTCATCAGACAAGTTCGAAGTTGTATTCTATTCGATTAAATAAAACTACTTGTTTATTAAGGAATCTATCACACATTAGATCTCTCAAACACAAGATCTCAGGTCTGTTCATTGATACTCACTTGAACACACAAGAGTTCACATTTACATTATATTTTTAATCAGATCATATATAATTGCAGATACAATTTATTAATTGCATATGTCAATCACTAGGATTATGCATGAATTAGCTCACAACACTCACTGCATATGACAAGTCAGGTCTCGTGTGAGTCACAGATCAACTTCTTTCCAGTCTTTGATATCTCATTTTTTTTTTTTCGTAAGAGTTTGATCGAGGTAGATAGACAAGTTATATTTACCACTATAAGAGTGTCTGTAGGTTTAGATATAGAGTAACCAATTTCTGCCAAGAGATTTAGTATATATTTCTGTTGGGAAAGAAAAAATTCCTTGTTTAGGCCGAGATACCTTAATCCACAAGTATTTTAGACCACCCAAGTCCTTCATTTGGAATCCTTTGGCAAGATAGCTTTGAAGTTTTTTCATGGATTTACTACCTATAGCAATCATATCATCAACATACACAGCAAGCAGCGTGGTATCCTCATCATCCTTTTTATAAAACAGCATGTGATCTGTCGAAGCTTGCATAAATCCATACCCCTTTATTGAACAACTCAGCCTCCCAAACGTAGTCTTGTGATTGCTTCAAGCCATACGTAACCTTTTTCAACTTACATACCTTACCTCATGGCAGAGGCGAATCCATATACACTTTTTCTGTCAGATAATCATGGTGGAAGGCATTCTTAGCATCAAACTACTTTAATGGCTGGTCTAGGTTAACTGCTAGAGATAGTATGACTCTAATTGTATTAATCTTGGCCACCAAAACAAACGGTCTCCTAATAATATATCGCACAAGTCTGTGTATAGACTCTACCAAGTCTAGCTTTATACCTGCCCACTGCCCCATCTGACTTGTACTTTGCTGAGAACACCCACTTATACCCCCCAGTCTTCTTCTCCTGAGGTAGCTTGATCATCTCCCAAGTTCTTCATGAGAGCATTCATTTCTTCTACCAGAGCATACCATCCTCAAACAATCCACAAGCAACCAAAATCCCACAAACAGTAGCCAAACATTAGAACTATCAATCAATACCCTGCAACAATGTGCAGAACTTGAAGAGCAGATACATAGGGGAGGCTGTGTCGACAAAAAGAGGGCTACCCAGCAAAAAAGTGGTCACCAGAGGAATACTAACACCAAATAAGTCGCAGTAGCCTGGAATGGCATCAAAAAACAGTTATACAAGGATGAAGAGAATTCGCACAGTAGATGTTAAGAAGCCAAGATGTCACATGGCAGTCATGAGGTCATTGGAGGCCTGTGTAAACTCGTTGGAGGTTTGGGTCTCAACTAGGGTTCCAACAAGGCTAGGCTATGGTTAGGGTTCGGAAAATTTTGGGGAAAATCTAAATTTCGGTTAGGGTTCCAGAACTTTTGATTTTGGGGTTTTTCTTATTGTGCTTTGATACCAAGTCAGCTACAGGAGTGGAAATCTATATTCCATTATGCCAAAAATGATGTATATAACAAGTGAAATAATAAAGCATGTAATTCGTAAATTAGTCCCTAACTAACCTAAAGTGACCAAGTTGGTCCATACAAGTCACACATGTATATTCTAACTTGATTATATCGAGATGATTAAGTTCCAATAAACCTGTTTCAACGTTCACCAATTCTGAGAAGTAAACTTTAGTATTATACCACTAAAATTCATTTAAGAATTTCTCATCCAGACTTCAATAACAAAGTCTCAATAAACCTCATTCCTTCAACCAAGAAACAAGAAAGGGAGCAATAATATTTTTGATAACAGAAATGACAGGCTGCTTTCAATTATTAGTTTCATTAATACTTCAGTTGAAATGCAGTCCTAGTGACAATCTTTAGATGGTGCATTACCGCTATGGTGTGGCCTTGGTTCGCACGTATCAAAAGCTCCCCATTTTCTTCCAATAGGCTAAACCTCTGTTTGTTGTCCTTTCTGACAGCCTGATAGATATTAAATTCAGCTGAAGGATGGTTGTTACACAAAAATTGAATAAATGAAGAACAGAAATAGCAAGTCAATTGGAGAAAAACATGAACTGAAAACGATTGATTAAATGTGGTACACATTGTGTGATGCTCCATGTTAGTTAGCAATACTTGAGAGAAAGGGGAACAAAGCAAGCAGAAAGGGACCAAAATTTGAAGGCCAAAATATTATTGCACAACTCACAAGCTAGTATTAGTCCATAACACCATTTCTAATCACCATCTTAATGTGAGCTTATTTGTAGACCATGCCAAGTTTTGTTAAATTCAAACCCAAATCTCAACTGAGTTATCTTACAAGCCCAAATGTTCCAGGAACTGGACACGTTTTGCTAATAAAATGATCCTTAACTTCGACTATCCTCCAATAAATGAAGATGCTTCTAAAAAACACCCTTCTTAATTAATAGTAATAAAGACATGACCATGCTAGGTAAACTAACCGCATAAAGGTAGAAAAAGTATAACTAAAAAATGTGTACAACATTTTAAACTATAAAGACATAGCCCAAAATGCTGAGGCTAATAACATGGAACCCATATATAGCAAAACAAACAAGCACATGCCTTAGCCACAAGAGGCATAAGCCTCGAAAATAGCATTCAATATGTAAGCTTTGAGTTGTTCACTGAAAGTCCCACATGAGACGTGCTTCAAGATGTAACCTTTCTAAAATAATTTTCAAGAGTACAGAGTAAGAGTGGTTGATGACTTTTAAGTGACAAGGCTATCCCTGAACAGAGACTAAGAAGGGAAAAATAGAAGGATGACAATTGATCCATATATGCTAGATGTCTTAGGCTATCCAATATCATAGGTAAAGATTAGTTGAAGCATTTACCTCCAAAAAGTAATCAATGTCTCAATGGAACATGTGAACATTACCATATGTTACTTGATATGAATTCTTCACATTAGGTTTGTATACACAAATTAAAGAACAAACCTCTCTAACATCATCAACTGTATAAGAGCGTAATGGAATATCGGCAAGCGTTTTCAGATTTAACTTTAGCATGTCTTGGACCTTGACATATCCATCATTCCTCATGTCCAGTTTCAACTCAGAAGCCATGTGCCGCAATATACGAGTTCTGAATTTATTGCCAATAAATAGCTAATTAAAGTAAATAATAATTGAAGAGATGCCTCAACTAAATTTAACTGTGCACAAAGATTGTAGTAATCATGTTATATCTGGTTAACCATAAATGAAGGGGAAAAAATAGAGAAATTAATAGATTAGAACCCAATAGAACACTATCAGCAATGGAAAACATTAATCACCTTCTTTGCGACTTTCTTTTTTTCTTATAAGAGACAATAATAGGTGTAAAAATAATAGATTGTGGTCTTCAAGAAAGATTCAAATAAATATTAAGAAAACTTGCAACTGACTAGTTTTCAGCAAAACATCAGAAGCAGAACTAATGTGTCATAAGAACCATAGTAAAATTTCAGAGTTACTCGTTTTCTGTGATCATATTAGTTTTAGACATCAAAATTTTTACTAGAAGCCCATTTGGATTAAACTTTTCGTCGGCCATTCCCTCTATAAACCCATGCAAAAATTTCCAATATTATAGCTTTCCCATGTCTGAATTGGCTAATCTTCTTCATCTTCACTACTGCTCTTATTCTATTAAGCCCCTGTTTGATGGCCATTTTTTTTGGAAAAACATTGTTTTAAATTGTTATTTTTGGACAAAGTGTGGTTAAAAGGTAGTTAAAGTGTAGAATATTTTACTGTGCAAATGTGTGGTTGAAAATAGTATATAGTTGAAAGAATGGGAGACAAACGGGGCTAAAAATACTACAACTCAACACTAACTAATCCAAAAACAATAAAACAATTCTCAAATAAATAAAAGAGCAATAATAATTGCATACAGGAGTCTGCCAAGAGCATCAATCTTATCTTTGCCAGAAGAAACACCGCCGCCACCTCGGCCTCTTAATCTTTCCCGACTATCGTTCTTCTCCAGTCCTCTTCCTCTACCACCACCACTAGCATAAATTACACCCAAAATTAGTAAAAGTAGTTCAGAACAGGAACTTATAATCTTTTGACATGAAAACAAACAATTTTGAGGGAAAAACACACACAGACCTTCTGCTGGAACCAGCGGAAGCAGTGAAAGAAGCGTTTCTGTTCCAACTGTCCATCAAAATTTGGGTTCCGAACCCGCAATGCAACAGAAAAAGAGGATTAATGGGTAGGGGTTGTGGTTGATAAACAAGGCGGCAGCGCAGAATCCTTAATCCATTGCTACTGAGTGAAGACCACATTCAGGGGCGGATCCACGATTTTCGATTAGTGGGGCTGAAACTTAAGAAATTCAACACAATAAAGCTTTCAGCCATGTTCAATTGGAAAAACCAAACCAAATAGGAGAAATCAATTCTACCGCAAAAACCCTTCCAGCAATCAAACAGAAAACATTTGATTCCAAAAATACCCTTTACATAAAATTTGCCAAAAATACCCTTTACTTAAAATTTGCAACTAAAGCCACCATAA
>CAIGRL010292076.1:0-16758 GCA_903798325.1 Fraxinus xanthoxyloides
CCAAACAAGGGCTAAATAAAACAATACTGCAATTTTGTGAAAATTAATCCCAGTACTTAGAAGCAAGTAAATTAGGTATTTATGATTTTGGATTTGCTGCTGAACTTGTGTTTTCCCCTTACTTTTGATGTTTTTACCGTGTTAAGGTTTTTGTTCGAGATTTTGTACCAAGTGCACTGGCCTTTTTAATGAATGGTGAGCCAGACATAGTTAAGAATTTCCTGTTGAAGACGCTTCAGCTTCAAGGGTGGGAAAAAAGAATAGATAGATTCAAGCTTGGGGAAGGAGCTATGCCGGCTAGTTTCAAAGTTCTTCATGATCCTCTACGCAAGACAGATACAATAATAGCTGATTTTGGTGAAAGTGCAATAGGCAGAGTAGCTCCGGTCGATTCTGGTTTTTGGTGGATAATTCTTCTTCGAGCATATACAAAATCTACTGGAGACCTATCTTTGTCTGAAACCTCAGAATGCCAAAAGGGCATGCGACTTATTTTGTCTTTGTGCCTGTCAGAAGGATTTGACACATTTCCTACTTTGCTGTGTGCCGATGGGTGCTCAATGATTGATCGCAGAATGGTGAGACAATTTATCGTCTTATCTTGATAACGTTTATCGTGTTTAGATAACGATGACTGAAGCTTATTGAGGGAAAGACACATTAATGTGAATTCGAGGACCTAGTCAGACCCATAAATATGCCAAGTCTAAATGTTTCAGACTGTATTAACTAGTAAGCAATTGCCTGATAGTGGCATTATAAATATTCCCATCAAGATAATTTGGTGTATGGCATTTAAACGTATGATGTGAAGATTGAGTCTTGATGCTGATGTTGGGAAGGAAATTGAATATATAACATGGAAAGATATGTAAATATAGATTCAAATGTGAAGCAGATGACTTTTGGCTTATGAATAAACCACACAGGTTAATTAGAACCCAAAATTGTGATTATTTATCAATTACTAGCCACGATGTTACATGTTGCTTCACTGTTGCTCATAATGTTTTAGAAGGCATTTCTGATCCTTGAGGTGAGTGAGTATTGGAATTTCTCAAGGCAATGGTGAGAAAAGCTCTTGGCCATTAAGGCACACACTTGAGTTCTGAGACTGCCTTCACATTGCCTCAAAGACCTCTTCACTCCCCATAATTGAGGTTCATGCCTTGGTTATTTGATTAAAATTAAGGATTAGGAATTAACATAAGAATATTAATTAAGAAATTTAAGAAAATACTTCTCTTTTGTTGATATGTTGGCAGCGGAGGCTTATTTCTTTATATTTGGCTTCAAGTTGGAACTTTAATAACATTTTGCTTTAAATGCTTTACAGGTCTTGGTCCTTTATACATTATATTCTTTGTTCTTTATGTTTTTCGATTCATTGTTCTTGTTTTTCCCCATATATCTAGAACTTTTTCCATTTTTATTTACTTATACGGGTACTTAATTAATTTAGATATAGAAATCTAACACGGATTGTTAAGGCCGCCTCATGACTTTCTTAGAATTTTTTCTGCTTGTGTGGGACAAGTTTATTGTGAATTTACTTCGCAAATTTTTCCATAGTTTACGTGTATATTCTAATGGTTCCAGTTTAATTTTCCAGGGAATATATGGTTATCCTATTGAAATTCAAGCTCTATTCTTTATGGCATTGAGAAGTGCTTTAGTAATGCTGAAACATGATGCAGAGGGCAAAGAGTTCATTGAGAGAATAGTCAAGCGTTTGCATGCCTTGAGTTATCACATGAGAAGTTATTTTTGGATCGACTTCCAACAATTAAATGACATATATCGGTATAAAACCGAAGAATATTCTCATACTGCAGTTAATAAGTTCAATGTTATTCCCGACTCAATCCCTGATTGGGTGTTTGACTTTATGCCGACTCGTGGTGGTTACTTTGTCGGTAATGTTAGTCCTGCGAGGATGGATTTTAGATGGTTTGCTTTAGGTAATTGTGTCGCCATTTTGTCTTCTCTTGCCACTCCTGAGCAAGCTTCAGCTATCATGGATCTTATTGAATCACGGTGGGAAGAGCTTGTCGGAGAAATGCCTTTGAAAATAGCTTATCCGGCGATTGAAAGTCATCAATGGCGTATTGTGACTGGTTGTGATCCTAAAAATACGAGATGGAGTTACCATAACGGAGGATCTTGGCCAGGTTATATTGTCTTTCTCGATTTTCCTTTTGTTATTTAAAGTTAATATTTTAGTTCTACGTGAAAAAATTAAAAATAAATCATTTTGTTGATGAAGAAAATCTTATTTGTTCTAAAATCGTGGTTTTAATTTTGTTGGATACTAGTCAAACCACCTCATCTAAAAGTTTAAATTTTGTCTTCAGTGTCATCCCTCATGTACATGGTGGATTGAATTTTATAGAAGACCTAAGACTCAATTTCATAAATGAGTGGTGGCAAAAATTGAAGTTAGGTTCTCTGTGTGTTCTGAATGACCGTGTATTCTAAGCTTAATCTAGATTAAGGGACGTATGTATTTATATGAATTGTCTTCAACAATACTATTCCTTGCACTGAATTCTTGCATGAAGAGAAGTTGCTAATCACTTTACTCTCCTCTCCTACTTTTTAAGTTATATTTTTCATCAAAAGTCATCTAACTCGTACATCTTGTTTTGCAACACTTGTGCCATCCTAAATCCAGTGCTTTTATGGCTGCTAACGGCTGCCTGCATCAAGACTGGACGGCCACAGATTGCAAGACGAGCAATTGATCTTGCGGAGAGCCGTTTGCTCAAGGATGGCTGGCCTGAATATTATGATGGGAAACTCGGAAGATATATTGGGAAGCAAGCTCGAAAATACCAGACGTGGTCCATTGCTGGGTATCTCGTGGCAAAAATGATGTTGGAGGATCCTTCACATTTGGGGATGATCTCACTCGAAGAGGACAAACTAATGAAGCCCGTGATTAAGCGATCTTCATCGTGGACTTGCTGAACAGATCTCATAATCACAGACCATAACACGGAGCAATAGAGAAAAACAAAAGGTGCACTGCTCTCTTGTTTCATTGAAGGACAACACTGTTTTAGGCTATTTCTCTCATTTTGTGGTCGAAATTTTGGTTTTGTGTACATTAGCATCTGGGGAGACTAGAATCTCGTTTCATAAAATAAGAAATAACAGTTACGTATTTGTTTTCGTTTCTTGAAGATAATTTTGATTGTGATGTTAATATTTGGGCTAAGGCACTGCAAACAGTTACTCTTAAGGAAGAGAATCCACGAATTTGTTAGTCTCATAAAGGGTATATACTGAATAATGTGATTTGCTTAGTATCGGTAGGAAAATCATACAAATAGGCTTTTTGATTCAGGTTCATCTACGAAGCTTAAAATACTTGCTAGAGGGCATTTGTCCGATGCAAATGGCATTGCTATCGTTTTATTTCACTTTTTCATTAACATGGGATTGGAATACTTGAAGATGACGAGTAAATCATAGTATCTTAGGCTTAGACTGGATTGGAAATGAGTACGAAGAGAAGCATGTGACGAATTTGTCACTTGTCTTGTCCGTTTTAGTGTGTACTGAGCATGCCATCGAGGATCACTTCTTCAAAACTTAAAATCAAGAAACGATATTGGTTCCTAACAGTTTGGTAAAACTAATGAAATATTTTGTCACCACCTTTTCTTCCTAATGGTTTCGTCGCTACTTTCTACAAAAGATGTAGTATGATTGGGTACATAAATTATTGGACTTAGTCATTTCTTGTTTAGGACTAAATGTTTATCTCGATTTCTAAAAACTTTATTGAAAGAAAGACGTAAATAGCGAGTGGGGGCATGGTGCACTTGGTGTACAAATGAACACATCAACATTTTAAACATTATTTTTAATAAATTTAGAGTCCGTAGATGAATCCTCATTGACACTTCATTCGATTCATTGGTATTATTGCATTACGATAAGAACCTACTCTTCCTAAAACAAAAGTAGGGTTGAACATTGGTCGATTCGGTTCGATTTTGACGATTCAAAATTTTTGAGTATTTAATAAATGGAGCTGTTGGGTCCAAATATAATTATGGGACCGTTCGGGTTCGGTTCCGTATCATAATTAAATTTTTTAATATTTACAGCAACACTATATAAATACAACTAATGACATGTTCATTCGTAACTTTTACAAATTAACGTAGCTCAATTTAAAAACATATAAATAACAAGCTGTCCAATAAGATTAATTCAATGTATACAAATANAAACATTATTTTTAATAAATTTAGAGTCCGTAGATGAATCCTCATTGACACTTCATTCGATTCATTGGTATTATTGCATTACGATAAGAACCTACTCTTCCTAAAACAAAAGTAGGGTTGAACATTGGTCGATTCGGTTCGATTTTGACGATTCAAAATTTTTGAGTATTTAATAAATGGAGCTGTTGGGTCCAAATATAATTATGGGACCGTTCGGGTTCGGTTCCGTATCATAATTAAATTTTTTAATATTTACAGCAACACTATATAAATACAACTAATGACATGTTTATTCGTAATTTTTACAAATTAACGTAGCTCTATTTAAAAATATATAAATAACAAGTTGTCCAATAAGATTAATTCAATGTATACACAAAAAGTAGATACTAATATTAAAATATTGGTGATCCAAATCAATAATTCATTTGTTTCAAACAGTCTGCATAAATAATTGAGTTTACACGGGAGTGCGTAATGCTGCTTACCAAATAAGATTGGAATGGAAAGTGGAAGAATATGGCCCAAATGTTGGGCTAACAAAAAAATAATTTGGCTGGACTTGGTCGGTTTGTTTAATTAATTTGCTAATTTGTCTAGAAAAAATTTTAAATAATTTAACTAATTTAATATAAAAAATTTAAAAAATTATTTAGATTCGATTCTTCAATTCTGGGTCTAGAATCAAGAATCGATCCAAACTCATTAGTTCTCAATTCAGATACTCGTTCGGGTATTTAACTTATGAAGAACTGCTCGGTTCGGTTCAATTCGGTTCCGATTCAGTCTGATCCGGTTCAGTTCGATTCGAATTCAGTCTGATCTGGTTTAGTTCGGTTCGAGAGTTTTATCCAACCTTAAACAAAAGGAACAAAATACTTACACGCTCCATGCAGAATTTACTAGTACAAGTCAGAGATAGCAGGGTAGTAGTTACATAGTTCGTACAGTACTTAAGCAACAAGGTTAGTACTCAATATTTTTTGTGTGTGAGAAAAATTGGAATGCATTTTTTTTTTTATCGGCAAATGTGAATTATATCGAGCAAAGTATCATGTAACTTGTACATCCGGAGAGGGCAGGGTTGTGTTGGGATGAGCTGGTTTTCTTGTTTCATAAAATGCTAGTTCTCTATGCACTGTCTTGACTGAGTTCCTGCACTAAAAATGCAGATATTTACTCTCTGTAGCTATTAGGTCCACTCTCTGCTCATTAACCATGCCCTCAGCCCTCTCTTTCTGTGGCTCTCAATTTCCCACTTAAGATGTAACTTTCTCTTTTGGTCCCTCCTCTGATTTCTGTACTGTGTTTCTCTGTTAAATGGGTAGTGTTGTTGGGTGGAGTGTGTGTGAGGGAAGGATTAATTTCCTGTTTATTTATTTTCGAATCGATCAGTCGAACCATTTTTTATTTTGAGTTGATTAGGCGAATTATTTTTTGTCGTTCTGTTTACTGTTTGAAGCTATATTGATTAAATGTGGCAACACGGGTGAAAAAGAAAGAAAGGGAGAATTTTTTTCCATTATCGACTAGACAAATAATTTCTCACCATTCTATTTATTCATTAGTAGAATGTGGCAACAAGGGGTGATAAGGAAAGAGAAGAGATGGAGTTTTCGAGTTTTTGAAATAGTGGATGTCAGTGAGATCGATAATGGTGGATTTCTATTTAGAGTTGATCAGATGAATCATTTTTTATCGTTACATTTGCTTTTTTATTGCTATATCAGATGATTGAATATAGCACCCCGAGCGAAAAGAGAAAAAGAGATTTTTTTTCTTCTTTGACATAGCGAATTCCAGTGGAACAAGATAAAGAATTTTAAATTGATAAAAATAAAATAAAATAGTGAACTACAACACAATTATTTGACAGATACTTCATCCATTTTCCATGTGCCTATTGCTTTAAAAGATAAGATGACAATTTGTCAATTATCCAACCAGGTGAATTAAATTGAGAATTTCCCAAAAAGAAAAAGTTTGTGCGTGTGTCTGGTGGGGTTGGGGGAGGGGGGGCGGGGTATTCTGTGAATGCTGGCAATTCATGAAGCCAGCTAAACCGTATGGTATTGTACTCAAAGAGAGACCCCACCAGTGGGCCATGAGCTTCTTCTGCTACATTTACTGGTCCACCCACCTGCAACCTACCATCCACCCAGTTGGATTTAGACCCCAACCCTTCCAGCTAACACAAAATCTCACACTGATTCTCTAATGGTGGTTCTTTTGGAGGCATTCACACCTACTTTTTCAGCTCTCAAAGTCAGCTGTCAATGTTAAGTAGTTCATAGCTCAATGGATTAGGAATATATTGAATATTTCATATTTGTATGAGTTTGTTCCTTATATTTTGATCTTAGAACAACTATGAATGCAACCTTTACAACAATTAAAAATTTGTGTGTTGTCGACCATTAAAAATTAAGGGACGCTAGAACTTGATTCGACCTTACATTGACGGGGGGCTATGGGCTGAGATAGGATTATCGAACAAGCCAAACTGAGCTTGGTGGGGCCATTGCCACCCTAAAGGGAAGAGAGGGAAAGAATAACCCCAAAATTCACAATGTCACTTATTTTTGTTGACTCCAAAGTCTTTCCATCAATAGCGCACACACACACTCTCTCTCCCCTCTATGTATGGCCTAAACTTCATAAAAATGTTTGTAGTATCAAGAAAATTCTCTTGACAACAAAATTCTGCACTTCATGGAATCGCACACGAAAAACCAAGGCAGTAATAGTAGCTCCCATGAACCAGCTTTTCTTCAACTGGTTTCTCACCACCAACAAAGTCAACCAGATCCCGGCCACACCTCCGTCCACCGGCACTTCACGAGCCCCGCTACCAGTAGCACCACTTCCTCCTCGTCCATGAACCCAATAACCACCACCAATAATAATGATATTAACAGCAATAAGAATGATTCCACCGCCAAGAAACCGTCCAAGGATCGACATACCAAGGTGGACGGCCGAGGGCGGCGCATCCGTATGCCGGCCCTATGTGCAGCCAGAGTTTTCCAGCTGACCAAAGAATTAGGCCACAAGTCTGATGGTGAGACTATAGAATGGCTTTTGCACCAAGCTGAACCATCGATTATAGCAGCAACTGGCACGGGGACAATTCCAGCCAATTTTTCGACCCTCAACCTTTCTTTACGCAGCCGGGGCACCACCATTTCAGCTTCACTATCCAAGTCTATGCCTCTCTTTATCGGTGGCGCTACCAACATGCTTGGGTTCCACCACCAGCTCACCTCAAACAGTGGAGGTTTTGGGCAAGACCTAGATGCTGCAACCTCACATTCAGATACTAAACCTAGGAGAACCATCATGCAAGATCATGAACCGGGTTCAGATCAGAAACCCGGTTCATCTCAGCCCTCCAGCTTCATCCCGGCTCCCGCCATGTGGGCGGTGGCACCAGCGAACGCCAACATAGGGAACGCCTTTTGGATGCTGCCCGTGACTGATGGAACTGCCATGGCCCCTGTGGGTGCAGGGCAGCAAGAACACCCCTTCTGGCAATACAAAACTTCCCCCACTCAGAGAATTGGTGGCTTCGAGTTTACCGGAGTTGGCGACCGGTTTAACCACGGATCAATGGTGGTGCAACACCCATCGCCGCCGGTTCAGCAGCTGGGACTAGGTGTCTCAGATACTACAAACATGGGATTACTGGCCTCTATCAATTCATATAGTAATGGCAACTGTAGGATTGATTTGGGCATGAATTTACAGCAAAACCAGCAACAAGACAATGACAGCGATGATGAAAATCCCAAAAATTCTTGATAAATCCACATGAAAAAATCCCCATATTTTTCTTGTTGAATGAATATTGTAGAATTCCAAGTTTTTTCTTTGCTAGCTGTTTTCCTAGTTTATTACTTTCTTGATGTTAAAGATTTTTCCTTTAGTTCATCTTTTCAATGTTCCTTTTTGCTCCCCACTTTTTTCTGTATTGTTTTCAAACGTGATTATAAAAATTCTAAGAGTTGTAGAGTAAATATAATTCGAACACGAGCTTTAAAAATTTCTTTATAGCAAATTATTTACCAAACTTAATTGAATTGGAATTGTTAAAAAGGATTAAAGATAAACTATCAAAGAAGAATGTTAACATGCATAATGATTACACAGTAACACCGTTTGATACTCATTTTTTCAAAAAATACATCTCTTTTTTGTTTACTACAATACATTTTTCAATAAAAATAATATAACACGTAAATTCAAAATTCTTCCTTATGTTTTAACCACATATTTTTTATTAAATCACGATTTAAAATACATTCTTGGAAGAATAATGTGCATCAAACATGGTTTAAAAATCATATATACATCACAAAAATCACATATATGCTTACATCTTATCTTTAACATAAAAAAAATTGATTACGTCGAAATTGTAGATATGTATATGTCGAAAAATCGTGGAAAATAATTATATTTCATGGCTTTTTAATAATGAAAGTTCGGTTTTTGTTGTTTTTTACACTTAAAATTCGAGCTCTCTCTAATTATTAAGATGTAAATTGGGCTCAAACAATAGTGTCTGGTCTTTTCAGGACAAAAATGGGTGGGTTGTAATATCGGTCCACTCTTAGGGGCATATTTGTCTATTTAAATAAATTTTGGTCAGAGAGAAAACTTTCAATTTTTGACCATTTTTCAAAATGGGATGTCAAATTGGACAATTTCCCCCATTTAATATTCAGTATTTGGAGTGAGTGTTTAATTCTATTTTGGTGTGCTTAATCAAGACCTAGTTGAAGGATAAAAGGTTATAGTTGCTGACACTGTTGACTTTTGTCTAGTGAGAGTCTTCTTCTATTTGTTTTTTCATTTTTGGGCCTTTCATATCAACTTTTTTTTATGGGATTGAGTGGAACTCTGGAACAGATGAAATTTGTGTGGTCAAAATTATTTGAACTCTCTTAATTTAGAGCAACATAATTTTTTAAAATTTATTTTCTCAAAATCATTTTCAATAAGACAACCTTTCCTCACTTTTCAATCTTACATCCTTCAAAATATTTCAAACAAGCTCTTAGATGATAATTTGATTGTTAACAACAAAAGTTACATAAAAGTAATTATTATTTTGATTTTAATTAAACGATAATATTCATCACTACAACGTATCTACCATTGACCATCATATTATAAAAACATCAAAGAAATCATATTGATCAAGCATTTTCAAGCCACTATTTCAACCTGAAACTGAGCAACTAAACAGCATGACATTGCAAAATGGGGACAATAGATTCCAGGTTCTTGTCGACAGAAAGCATTTCAGCTTAATCTCTGTTATTGCACGAAAAGATAATTTAATGATAAATGTTATGCTGAAGCAGTCTTCTTTTGCTGAAAGATGACAGCGAAAACTGGGACTGCAACACCGATGGTGAATGCAGAAAGGACACCAAGAGTCATCTTCAGTTGCTGATGTTTCATCCTATCCAAGTTGTACATGTGCTTTGCGTGAAGGTAGAAAGGCTCGTCATGGCCATGGCCTCCTCCCATTTTCTTTACACCCGTTGAATGAAACCCTCTATTCACTGTTACAGATTAACAAATTTCAGCCTATCCGTAAGTAAAACAAACAAAAACATAGCACCATCGATAAGATGAGTACAATTTCAGATTCTTGCTTGTTTATTCGTAGTGTCTGGTACATGCTACAGGATGACTAAAAGTACCATAAAAATGATTTTTAACTTATTTTTATTCCCTAATACTGTCTAGTACTACCTAAAACACTCAACCAAAAATGCCATCAATATGCTGAATTAGTAGTAGAGAATTCCTCTAATCATTCTTTGCTCTCAAGGGATTTATCAAAAGAATAGCATTCTACTGTGCTATTATTTCACTCGTCAAATCGTATAAAATTTTGTTCAGTTTTCAGCCTTCACAATGCAATTGAGTGTCCTCCGTTTCTTGAGTAGCATAAAAAATTTGGAATCTCTCTCTCTTTTCCACGAGTAACATGAACATTTGCAAGTGTGCTAATACCCACACGTGTCTAATGTAATGACAAAATATCCTTCTCGAGAGTTTCCACTCTCTCAATTCTGTGAAAGAGAAAATAATAGCAAAGTGCACATAAGCTAAATAAGAAAAACAAGAGACAATTTCAGTAACATCCCAATTAACTTATTAGCATGATATTGTTGCTTTAAGCCTAGCCCACGCAGTTATTTTTTTGGCTTTCACACTAAGGATTTGTACCAGCTGGAAGCGGTCATTTCACTTATAAATCAGTCTCATTTTCCTTCCCCAGATAATGCGAGATTGTAGCTACTATAATCACCAACCTTAGGGGGCTTAGGTTCTGATATCATTAGTAACATCTCAGTCCACTTGGTATAATATTGTCTGCTTTGGAGCCTAGCCCATACTATTTTGTTCTTGAGCTTCACCTAAAAAGCCTCAGCGAACAATATCATACCAAGTAAAGTGGGATGTTACAAATTATATCAAAACCAGCGGCTGATGAGAACGTTAGGCCCCTTGAGGTAGGGTGATTGTAGAAAAATATGATTGATTTATAAATGAAAGAACAACTCTCAATTGGTATGAAACCTTTTGGGTGAAAGCCCAAAAACAAAATTGTGCAAGCTAGGTCAAAACGGACAATGTAATATGAAGTGGACTGGGATATTACAGTTTCCCAGCAGCTACTCTGCTTGAAGTAAAGAAACTTCAAGGTGAAGTAAGGCTTAAGGACTTTACAAGGAGATCACAAAACAATAAACACCTATTCTGATCCTCTCCACTGCAAATTTAGCAGGTAGAACTTCAGATTTTGAGTATGCTTTGAATTTTACTATATTCTAATCAAAATAAAGAGATATACCTAATAAAGGTCACCATTATACTGCATTTCTCGAACATAAAACAATGTGTCAATTCTCTAGTTCGCCTAAAGTCTCTGCTGCATTTGTTACTCGATCAATCTTTAGGGGCAGAAGACAGCTTGACCACTAGATAGCTTGGAAGCATATGTTCTACAAACAGGTAAAAATGCAAAGGAAGTCTATAGACTATAATGATTCAAATAACAGTAATCAGAAAGCGGAAGATAAAACTTGAACCAGTTTAACATTCCAAAAATCTTACTATCTTTGTTCAGTAGGAAAAGAGGAAAAAAACATCAAATTTGTTTAGAGTGAGTTGAGGTTTCAGAAAACATCAGTAGAAGTACACAAAACTTCACTGAGGCTTCTCTCAGCGATACTGTGCAAATCATGAAGAGCTCCAACATTTGCATATTTAAGGCAGCAAAAATGACACTTCAAGGTAGATTGCCTGTGGTTGAGCATTTCATCATTAATACTTGAGAAGAGAACCTCACAAAATTTCAACAGAGAACCATCATACCTCATCCAAAGAAGAGAGACTAAGATAGGGCAAAGCTGGGAGTCAAACGAATAATTGAAACCTAAGGAAGAGTCTCCTGGTTTTTAGCTAAAATGATGATATTTTTCTTTTCCCTTTTTGTTTTGTCAGATAGCACAAACAGACAGGAACTGTGGCAAGAATTATTCAGAGGGGAGCTACCTGAGGCCCGCAATAGGTGAGTTCAGACGGTAATCAGGGTTATGCAGGATGCAGCCCAGAAAATGAGTGTTCTGCAGTGGTAAAATGCTCATTTACTGCAATATTGATTTGGGATAGGATTCGTCTGTTTTAGAATTTTCTTTATGGTAATAAATGAATTCCCTTAGATTAATACCCAAACAAAATTGAGGCAAAAAAAAAAATTTATACTGAAATTAAGGTTCAGTATCAAGCATGCTCCAGTAGCCTCTGAAGGAAAAGTGTAGATATTGGTGGTCACTAACAGTACATATTTTCCAACTCTCTACCAAAAAACACTCTATGATTAATCAAATAACCGGATAGAGCAAACTGCTCAAATTAATAGAGTTATTCAACACAATAAAACTTAGATACTTGAAGCATTTATATTGTAGAACAGGAAAAAATTATCAAAAGATATAGAAAAGAAACGAATAAATAAAATACGAAAACAAATCATACTTATCAGGACAATTCTTATAAAGAAAAAATAACAAGAGGGAGCCCAAATGGCTGTAAAACCTTTAATCTTTCTAATGGAAATCAGAAGGGTTAAAGCCTAAAAGGTTTATCAAAAACATATAAGGAGCTAAAAACCAGGACACGACATACATCATATATACACTCGCCTAGATCAATTTCACACAGCTGTATAAATATTATATATACACTAATTCGAGTTTATATAGGCACTGATAATGTACAGAAAGTAACTATGACCCCAAAAAGAAAATAAACATCCAGCTTGAATTCAAATTTCTTTCAAAATAAGCTTATAAAATGCACCCAAAAAACTCAACAAACATTATCTTTCAGATGGAAAAAGAAAAACATTTACATGTGGAAATACAAATTAACAAAGCGAAACAGAAAATCGACTACACAGGTATGCGTACAAATTTCAACCAAATGTCGATTGACTGAAATAATAATGAAAAATTGGAAATAAAAAAGAGACCTGATTTGGGGAGAAATGATTCGGTGGAACTGAGGAACTTGGAAGCACACGATCTTAATCCATTGTTCATCGCCATTTTCTTTAAGAAACTCTTTTTATCAAATTGACAAACAGAAATTCTGCTTCTGCTGTGTTCATATAAGATGAAAGCAAAATTGAATCGATGAGTAGGGTTTGTTATGATTTGCAATGTGGGGGAACTGTTTCTTGTAAGCACGTGATTTTAACGCGTGAGATATTTGTTGGGCTTGAAGTTCTTGGGCTGGGTATTTCGACCGGGTTAGCTGGATTCGACTGTAACCGAGTCGGGTCAGGTCTGGTGATTAGGTCTCTATATACGCAAATTAAATACAAATCCATGAAACCAATAAATTAGGTGTGGCATCTTCTTATGTAGAAGAGCCTTTAGACAAATAATTACGCCTCACTACTGACGCTCAAGAAAAATCCACCTGGCACACAATTAGAAACCCAGCGAAGACCAACACTCCACTTCATCAAAAATGAAGATGACGAAGCAACTCTTCGCCCAATCGGAGTACCACATGTAAGTAGAAGCTTTATGGCCGAAGCAAGGCACCGCCAACTGCCAAACAAGAAATTACACTCTGCCTCAATCAAAGTGTCATATGGAAGGTCGAAGCTCATATGACCGAAGCGGAAGTCTCCTAACCATAAAAGGAGCATCTTTCATCGTTGGATTGCTCGGGGTAACTTTCTCTGCAGCAGACGTCTCTCAGTCAACTTTTCGATCTACTTTTTCAAATGTCAAACATAGACTATTGGGTGATCACTTTTCAGAATCACTATATATTATCTAAACCTAGGATTGCAAAAGTGACGCCATGAGGATGACGTGTCGGACCTTAATATGATGCCACTTGTCTATCACCCAGCTATTACTACTTCACATGTTCCACTATAAAAGCTAACATCCATGAAGTTGAGTTGAAGCATATTAGGTTGAGATGAGCTTGATTATTCTGATTTTGACGCCCATCGATTAAAGAGAGAAGCATGAGTGCCAGTGTGAAGTTACTACTTTCGTGAAGCGTATTGAGCAATCTAACAAAATTCCTGCTGAGGCATTGGAGGCCTTTAATAAAGAGAAAGTTGAGCCGCCCTATAATAGGGGACCGTCACTTGTTAATTCGATAAAAAATTATGTAAAAAATTAGGTACAAGTAGAATTATCTTAAACATAAATTGAACAAGAACAAACTAGGGTAAAAATGCAATCGGTAAAGGAAAAAGAATTTCCAAATCGAGGCATGTGCAAACACAATTTCTTTAAAACAGATTTGTTTCTTTATTATAAGTGTTTGAGATTTTCGTTAAGCGTTGGTTTCCCAAGATACAACGGTGAAACGGTAGAGCACTGCAGATGGTACTCAAACGAATTGAGTTTCAATTTTCCATTTACCCGACCATCAATTTTGGCAAATAAATATAAAATTTTGATAGTCTCACAGAGGAGCACACGAATCAATTTTGATCTTCCAAAATGAACGAACGGATCACACTCAAAATTATGTCAAAATTAACCCATTAAGCCCATTTTTCCAACATTATTTGAGTTTCCAAACAACAACCATGGAGCTTTACTACATTCCAGTGATTGATTTGGGAAAGAAGAACAAATTCATTCACCAATTGCTCAGAAAAACTTAATTTTAAATAATTCTTTTGACTGGTGGAGTATAACCCGTCTCATTGGATAAATACGTGGAAAATTTTATTAATAACAAAATTTGCATAAAATAAGAAGAATACTAATTGGGAAAATTGTACAAATGGTCTTTTTCCTATTGTGTCACTAGAAAATAGGTCTTTAAATTTTTATTATAATTACGCGATCAATTTCTAATAACTTAGTCACTCAAATACACATTAAACTATCACGTGGCCTTTGTAGAACATGTGTTGCTTCAGTGTAAATTAGAAAGTAAAACCTAGATATAAAGACGTGCGTTTTAGGTTCTCATGACAATTTAACAGAAATTCGTAATGTTTTTTAATTGTGAATTGATCACACCATGAAGACTAATTTAACAGAAATTCCTAATTTTTATTTTATGACCATTTGTTTCAATATTCAAAATGTTCGGACAAAAATACAATACGATAAAAATTTAGGACCATTTATACCAATTTTCCCGAAAGGGTTTACAAAATAGAAGATAGAAAGAAACAAAAATACAAATGTAACCATTATTGTCTATAGGCTGAATTGGAAATCTTATCCATATGAACCAATGTGTAGGGAATCATTTTCAATTTAAGTTGGAGAAACAAGTTGCTTACAAATAAGTTGTTCAAATAATTGGTGCATGGGACACTACCAAATAAATTTATTGGACAATAATTTCAACTTTTTGCAATTTGTATATATTTTATTGTCAAATGCACTATGCAATATGCATGCTACCCCGCCAAAAGTATTGTCATGATCTTTGCATATCTATAAGCACAATGATTTCTTTTATCCTCTTCTCGTTTTTCATGAGTCAAGACCCACTCTTTTTTTTTTTTTTTTATATTTTTTTTTTTTTTTAATTTTTTTGTTTTTTTTTTTGTTTTTTTTTTTTTTTTTTTTTTTTTTTTTTTTTTGTTAAAAATGCATTTTAAAATATTGATTCGATGGAGAATGTATGGTTAAAAAATAAAGAATTTTTTTGGGTTTACGTGTAATATTATTTTTTTGAAAAATGTGTGGTTGAAAATAAAAGAAAGAAAAATATATTTGAAAATAATGAAAATCAAACAAGAGCTATATGTATGGTCCATTTAGAGCTTGTTTCTCTCCCATTATTGGAAGAAGAATTGAGTTTTGAATTGTATTTTTTGGAGAATGTGATTGAAATTTAAAATAAGTTTATTGATTTGTGTGTAAAATATTTTATTGAGTGAATGTATGGTGGAGAATCTTACTATAGCAAATAGAGTTTTAAATTAATGGTCGACAAACAAGGCCTTAGTATAACTTTTGTTTGAATAATTTTATAAAAGTATTTCTTCTAATTAAAAGAGCTTTTAGAGAAAATTAATTCAATGTGACTTTCTTCCAAAACATTTTTGAAATAAGAAACTCTTTCAAAAGTTAGTTTTCAAATAAAAAATAATATAACTTCCTCCAAAAAGTACTTTTACATTAAGCAAAAGTCATGTCAAACGGATCCCTAATTCAATAACAACGCTATCATTGAGTGTTATTAAAAGATAACTCATGCATATTTCAAGAAGTTAAAGAGTAACTCTGATGGAAAAGGGTAACACCGAGATTACACAAGTAGGTTGACATTAACTCCTTGTGATTACAAATGATTTGTTGTATTGAATTTTTTAATGATAGATTGAATATTGTGATGAAAAAGAATTAATTGCGTGGGTATTCCGAATTTAATGAATTAATTCGGTATTATAATTGTAATTTAAATTTATAAATAAATGGAAGTAGAAAAGTATTGTGGGTCGTGTTTTAGAATAGCACGTGTATACGTGTACATGAATAGAATTTAGGGGCAAAAGTGAACAATATTAAGAGAATATGAATTAGTGTTACTTTTGTTAATTACATGACAAAACTTGTTTATTAATATTTATTGGGCTAGATTGATTGGGTCAGGCCCGGGTGAAAATTGATATTTTGGGCCTTCTCGTATTATAAAGCCGAGGCAACATTCCAAATGGAGGCTGTCGTGCAAATTATCATTTCACTTCTCTTTGTTGAGTTTATTGTATGTTTGACTAAGCTTAAAAAATTGACTTATAAGTAAATTTACTTATTAGGAAAATAAGTAAAGTTTAAAATAAGTAATTTTTAGATCAGTGAAAATTAGAAATTTCATTGAAAAACCCTATATTAGATTTTGAATAGTTACTTATTTTGACTTTATGACAAGAAGTACTTTAATAAAAAGTAGAAAAAAGTCCCACTTATCTAAGGGTGTGTTTGATTGG
>CAIGRL010292086.1:0-15969 GCA_903798325.1 Fraxinus xanthoxyloides
TTTTAAAAAAAAATTAAAAACCTTCCTCATTTTTTCAGGCTTTGGATTGATTACTTATTTTTTGGGTGGATGGGATTTAACTTGTACACGATCAAATTGTTAGGTAAACACTTTTTTTTTAAAAAAAAATACTGAATATTATTAAGAAAATAACAAATTTTGGCGACCTTAATTTTCATTTACAGACACAATTGAGACATATTGATTTTAGACTCGGTACTTGGCAGCTTGTCAATCCTTAATCATATTAGACTTTCTAATATCTCTTCTTTGAGTCTCGATTTGAACCCGAATAAAACCCGACCACATACAGTAAAAGCATACTCGAATACTATAGCGCTGATATGGTTATAATCGTGCTCGAGCATTCATTAACTCGAGCTTTGTTCCCCTTATGGAACAAGCCTTTTTTCCTCAGGCAGACATTTGGTGCTCGAGCATATGCACCGATATGCTCGAGCACATGCACCATTACTTTTGGGTGGTTTGATGACAATGGTCCTCGAGATATGTTCTCAAGGATCTACGACCCCATTCGTTGATGTGTTCTGAGGTATTATTCTTCATCAAACTCAAAGACTTTAACTAATTTAACTGAGGATTTTAGCCCTATCCAACTACCACAATTCAAGGATCCTAGGTCTAGAAGGAGTGTACCTTAGGGAACACTACAATTAAGGTAGGGTTAGACTTCTGATTGCAATCCAACGCTTATTCCAATAATAATTCCTAAAAATAAGGATGACAAGTCCTACTAAGAGTGAACTACTACCTAGCTCTATAAATATAAGACCCGAGATCATTATTCAGGCACGNATATGCTCGAGCACATGCACCATTACTTTTGGGTGGTTTGATGACAATGGTCCTCGAGATATGTTCTCAAGGATCTACGACCCCATTCGTTGATGTGTTCTGAGGTATTATTCTTCATCAAACTCAAAGACTTTAACTAATTTAACTGAGGATTTTAGCCCTATCCAACTACCACAATTCAAGGATCCTAGGTCTAGAAGGAGTGTACCTTAGGGAACACTACAATTAAGGTAGGGTTAGACTTCTGATTGCAATCCAACGCTTATTCCAATAATAATTCCTAAAAATAAGGATGACAAGTCCTACTAAGAGTGAACTACTACCTAGCTCTATAAATATAAGACCCAAGATCATTATTCAGGTACGTTTTTCATATATATTTTCATCATATGTCTTTTTTCAAATTTCTCTCTCTGACTTAAGAATTAGAGGGGCGACGAGAACACACATCGACGCCTTTATTTCAAGTGCCGAAAGATTATGTTCGTGCTCATTCTCAGCCGTCAAGCTCGAAATTCAACATGTGCGATTTTTTGTAGAATCAAGTGCTAATCAAGATGTTAATAAATCACGTGCAAGGACAGAAATAATGGGATATGTTCGTTCGTGATGTCTCCAAAAATCAATTAAATCTACTTCCACCGCATCAATTGGTTCAACGGTTCTAAGCATTTGATGAAAATATTTATGTAATTCTGCAAGTATTCTACCTGGACCTACGTCCAATGTACTTTGATTGTATGAAGGAAGAACATACTAGACCAAGTTATATTAAATATTTAATCCCTAATGTCTGTGAATAAATTCTATAATATTTGCTCTTTTTGTTCAAAATTATCAGTAGAAAGAGGTGCGGAGGGTACCCGTCTAACATTCCCACCTAATCTTAGTGCATACAATTTATACATTTCAATTAAAAGTCTTCTCTAAACTAGAATATGTAATTGGAGTATCAAAATTTAATGCATTTAAAATCTTGCGTAGAACCATTTTGTACCTTTTAAATTATATATCTAGGGTCCATTACACAAGTTAAACGAAATAACACAAGTAAGCCTCACCAATTTTTTCGAAATTATGTTTCCATCACACATATTCATTGAAAGTTAATGTAATAAGATAAATTTGTTCAAAGACTTTAGTACTAATAGAGTAGTATATCCCTTATAATACATTTGTAACATCACAAAAATCTGTCAAAAAATTTTAACTTTAAAAGAAAGTTCCCAATCATAATCTTGTAAATCATCGTCTAACTCATGTGTATATTTATAATTATAAAATTCAGTAATTAGTGTTTAATATCCTTTACAAGATTTTAGTAATAGGTAAGTTGAGTTCTACCTATGACCTACGTCGTTTACAAATTTTTTAGTTTCACAACGATGTTCTTTAATAATTGTCATAATAGAATTAAATATATTATTAGCATTATGAGAAAATCTAATAAATACAATTATTTTTTTATGCATTATCCATAGTGACTCTATGTAGTGAGCAGTTGCAACTATATAATAATTTTTTTTTTTGTATTAATTACCTTCCCATAAATCAGATGTGAAAGATATAACACCTGTACATTTTTGTAAATTGCATATTGGCATTTTTTTTGTTCTTGTGAAATAATCAATGCACTCAAAATGAAGAGTGTTTCTACTTACAGGAACGTATCTTTGTTGAAGATAATTTTTCACAAATCTCATGTAGTGTTTTGTCGTCCATTATGTTTAACAACAACTCAACACCAGCTACGAACTTGACCATTCCTTCACGACATTTCTAGTAATGCCAATTTCCCGTTGGTTGGGTAGTTCCATTTCCTTTTATCTTGCCAATTTCGTTGGGGAATATTTGTATACTGCTATAGATTCTCACACTCCGTCTACTATACAACCCGTGGAAATCAATTTAAAATGTTTTCAATATTTCGCAGTTTGTTTGGATTTTCGCTTATTTCTTGTATCGACTACTTCGAATTCTTTTTTCCTCAATGTCATCCGAATAATTGAATGACTACACTCTTGCAAATCATCGACTCCCAAATTGTTAAAAATTAGGATATTATTGAGATCGATAAAATTATTATCTAACATAGAAGACATGGGGCTGTGGTGTCAATAGTAAGTTACTACAACTAAATATAGCCTCAATATAATTATTGATATCCATTTGTATTAAAAAAAAATTGAGAAGTATGATAAAAAAAAAAAAAAATAGAAAACAATGGATACAGAATTGAATTGAGAATAAAATGAGAAAATATAAGGAGCGATTATGATCAATGAAGTACTGAATAAACTGAATAATATAAAAAAATTAAATTGGAATTGAGAAATCTAGATTGGAAAATGTAGCCATGGATTGTAGAGAATTGGAGTAGAGTAATGGTTAAAATTGTGAGTATTTGTAGAGTTGTACAAAAAAAATTTTTTAAAAAAATTACAAAAGTTATTGTTGGGGACTTAAATGTTATATTTAGCCTCTGTTGAGCCACATTAAAATTTTCATTCCCATTTTTTTACCATTTTTTAACCATACATTTTTCAATAAAATAATATTTTCCATCACATCAATAATTTTTCCTTCTTTTTCAACTATACATTCTCCATCAATCTATTATTCAAAAATACATTCTTCCAAGATAATATGCATCAAACACACCCGTAATTTTCAAGTGTGACTAAACGGTCACGTTTTCAAAAAATGTCACTATTTTTGTCACAACATGGAGCTAAGCCTCAATTTTTTTTGGATCTTGTGCTTGCGCTCGAGCCCAAGCTGGTCAAGCAGATGAACGGACGAGCTATTAGGTCTAATAGTCATCCCTAATCCGAGTGTAGGGAAAAAGCCAGGTCAGATTTGGGTTATGACCCATTAGGCCTAATTATTATGGTTCAAAATATAAATAGACACATGAGAAAATTTCATATTTAATGAACTAAGTATAACCTATTTCAAAATTAAGAAACAAGTTTTATTTTTTCAAAAATCAGATATTAATTAAATTTTATTTATTAAATAATTAATTAAAAATATATTTTATTAATTAAATATATTATGGTCACAATTACGTATTTATATGTCACAACTTATTTACCGATTACATATTATCAAATTCATTGGTCACAAAATTATTTTTCAATTACAAATACATTTTTTTTATAAGTCACAATTCATTTACCGATCACAAATCACAAATTTTATAGGTTACAACTTATTTTACGATCACAAATATTAAGTTAATTGGTCACAACTGACCAAATTCTGATTCATAATCATACATTCTTCTAGATCACATATTATTTATTGGTCACAACATCCAAATAATTGGTCACAAAAACTATCCACCCCACTCTCACTAGTGATGGCAAAAAAACCCCACCCCACCCCGAAGCCGCCCCATGAAGATTTTTTTAAAAAAAATTACATAGAAATTAAAAAAAATAGTTAATTGAAAATTTTTGAAAAAAAAAAGTATAAACGGGGCAAGCTCACGATCCGAACCCGCCTCGCCCCGTCTAAGATGGGGCGGGGGACTCACGGGGCTGGGCGGGGTGCCCCACCCCGAACCCACCCTGTTGCCATCTCTAACTCCCACTACCACCAACCCCACCTACACAACACCTCCACCGCCATAAGTACCACCACCTCCAGAACTATTGCATCATCATTGCCCCGCAAAATCACCACAACCACCACACCCACACCCACACCCACACCCACACCCACAACCATATCCTCTATCTCCATCTATACCACAACACAACCATCATCCTTACCAAAATATTTAACAAACTCATTGCCACCACAACTGCACACTAACACCGCCTGCACCACCACCAAGAAAATCATCACAAAATATGCTGCAAAATGACCACCAGAAATTGCTGCAAAACACTTGAGAAGACCAGCGAAACATGCTAAAACCTACATGATAAGGTAAGAGAAGTAGCCTGAAAATCTCCATCGCTAGTGCCACGTCGTAGAAGCATCGAGTGATGCTGTAATCGCGTCGCGGAATCCAGGCAAATGCAACGTTGGAGAATCCTCTTGAACGACGTAAACTATGACCGAAAAAATCAAGGATCTCCGCGGTCTATGTACTAGGCGAAACAATGGATTCGTGTACAGAGACGTCGACGCTTTAGTTGCGCAAAGAAACGATTGTAACTCTGATTCCAAACCTCAACGCTGGAGGTAACATCTAATATTGCGTGTTGTCTGAGAAGAAAGACATTAGAAAGACGAGAAATGATGAGAAAGAAAGGAAAAAAGATTTAGGATTTGGGGTGTATGATGTGGGATTGGTTGTGGGGTACGATGGGTTATGTAGATTAATTTAAATTGACTGGGTAGAGTGCTTTGGTGGGTGGTGGGTTTATAAATTAATTAATTTTTTATAATAATATGAATATTTAAAAATTATATTATCATCTGATTTTTATATAAAACTACTTGAAATCTAAATTTTGAAGTTGAAACTTAAAAATATCTGGTTGGACTTAATTTTCACTAGACAGAAATGATGATCGATAATTGGATATTACTTACACAGGCTTGATTTTGGCCCAAGGCGAACTAGGTAACCGCTTTCAGCCTTTAAAAAAAACATTTAGCCCAAACTCCGTCCCAAGACCCATCCAAAACCCACCTACTTACTCAAAAGGATCCCTTTTTACCTAGGTTAGAAGAGAGACGCTGGAAAAGATTCACAGAATGACAAAAAAAAAAAATTCGAGATAGTTGAGTTCACAAAAGAAGCAGATTTGTAGAAGAAATTACAAGTAATCGGTTCTTGTCCCTTAATTTATCCCTCATCTCATGTATTGTTTTCAAGATTGTATTTTTCTTCATTCTTCATTGAATAGAGAACAGCTGAAATGTGCAATAATTTGTGGATTTCTCTAAGTTTAGGAGGAATGAAATTCATTTTTTTAGGTTTATCGATCCTAGAATTCTATAATAGATATGATGCATAATATTGGGATACTGAGTTTTACATTAGATTTTGTAAATCTTGCTTGTCTGTTAAAATTAAGTTAATGGTTTAGTACCTTATATGTATTTTTTTAACCACTGAATTTTAACCTAGGATGACAAGGAAAATGCAAAATACATAAGAAAATACATAGTGTATGTACTTGTTTGCCTTTAGGTTCTGTTTGAGTTCCAAAGCCCACGAACGTACCTGTTATCCGAGGTCATGATGTATGGCAATTAGTGAGTTCCAATTTAGGGTGGGTGTGCGTCTGCCTCTGCACCCATTTTTAGGGTGGTATTGAGGTCCTATATGTTGACTCCCACCCAGTTATTGCCAAATGGGTGGAGCCAATTGGTCGAGGCATATTTCCTTTAGAAGGAGACCTCGCTTGGTGAAGATATGTCCTTTCACATCTTCCAAACACTTTTCCAACCCCGATTACTTGGGAAGAGAGAGTCTAAAGGATGGTACTACATGACTTCTTGGGGGACCTTATGCCCCTTTTGTGGTAGGCTACTATCCTCTATAAAAGTTTGGAATGAGTAATGGTTCTGGGTTGGGGGAAAATGGATGGTGGAGAAATGCATAGAAGTTATCGGCAGAAATATAAATATCACGTTTCGTCAAGTTTTGGTGATGTCGTTCCACATTTGTATGTTTTTATTTTTACAATATGAGTAACTAATTTTCACATTAGGGAAAACAATGTAATCGACTTGTGATCCTTTATTTTTCTATTCAGGATTTATGTGATTATTCTTATATGTGTTGGTTTTACTATGAATTTAATGCATTGAATTGATTGATAACTAATTTGATGATTATGTGAATCTCTTAGGAATCGAGAGGTGATTTTGAAATTTAGACCATATAGTAAAATTCAATAAATTACTATAATGTGTAGAGATACATATACTAATTAATGTAGTCATAATATGAATTCTTAGGACTATTGTTTTGTTTAACTAAAATTGATTTACATAGAGATATTAAATTTAATTAATCAAATGGACTCAATGAGAACTCGAGATGAGTAAATTGAATACTATAGAAGAATTTTATTGAACACTACATTATGTTATAAATCTTGAATTAAGAATTAAAGTGATCAATAAATGAAATTGTCATGTCTTAATATTCATCACATATTTGAAAGAAGGGTAAATTGAATATAATAGAAGAATTCGATCGAAAACTACATTATATTATGAATATTGAATTAAGAATTAAGGTGATCAATAGATGAAATTGTTATGCCCTAATATTCATCACATATTTGAATCTTCAATTATTCGTTGTGTACAATCCTTTTATATTTTCAATTAGTTAAAAGTAGTTAGGAAAAATAATCTAAATCATCATAATTATTTACTTGTTTTTTTGTCAAATAGGAGTTAGAAAAATTAGATCAAGTTCTAAAGTATAGTTTTCCACGATATCCGGGCTCAGAAGTCCACTATATTGCTTGATACGATATCTATACTTGCGATATAAAAAATGCAACAAATTTCTAGCGCTGTTACCGGGGACTATTTATTTTTAGTCTTAGTTTATTTTATTTTTAACTAATATTTGATTTTATTTGATTTTCTTTTATTACAAAAAAAGTGTGTGTTGTAAGCTCCGTATCCAAGACGACGATCTTGAACCATTTAACTCGAAAATAGAACGTACTTTACGACAAAGACACAAGAAACACAAACAAAAACAACAACATCAAATGGCCGACGAGTCCTATTCAGCCAATTGGATAAGTGGCCACAAGATTAGCGATGCCACAGAATCAACAACATGAGCTAAGGGAAATAAATGAAGGAAACTTGTCAATTTCAATGTTCTTGATGCCCATAGTCGCTCCTGCATGCTCCATTATTGTATATCCATATTTTAGGGCAAATAATTTTCAGATAAGGATAGAGTGGATCAATTTGATAAGAAACACTCTCCCATATATTTCAAGATTTCTCAAAAATTGTCAGAACTCCCATACTCCGGGGGTTAACGAAGATGCTATTAAGTTGCGATTATTTCCATATACACTGAGAGATGCTGCATTGGAGTGTTAGATGTCGAACATCATGGAAGCATTACTACATGGGAAGAATTGATCAGAAAATTCTGCAACAAATTCTTCCCACTGGCAAAGTAGCTAAAATTAGATTGAAAATTCAAAATATCCAACAGAAAGATGGAAAGAGCTAACACGAGGCATAAAACAAATTCAAAGAGATGATGCGAAAGTATCCAAATCATATAATGAAAATAGGAAATCAAGTACATTACTTCCACACCAGACTTACTCCACTATCAAAATCTCATGTGGATTCCTCTATTGGTGGATCAATCATAGGAAAATCAGTACAACAAATTATGGATTTATTTTAGTTAATTGCCAATGCACATTCAATATTTTCATTAGAAACAGTGTACCACCAAGAGCATTTGGGATGTGTGAATTAGACAACACATCATCTATAAACGTGCAGATAACAACTTTGACAAAGCAAGTAGAGCTATTGGTGAAATCACAAAGGAGATGAGTACATGTAGTGATGTGTAGTCCATCATGTGAAAATTGTGGAGCTAATCATTTGAAAGAAAATTGTATGTCTATGGGCTTCTTGAGGAATAAGTAAACTTCATTCAAAATGAGTCCCGTAATTTTAACCCATATTCGCAAACATATAACCCAGGATGGAGACAGTACCCGAATTTGAGATAGTCAGATGATCAACTAAGGAATGGTTCAAATAATGCCCAGCGAGAGAACAAACCAAGTTTGGGAGATATGTTTCATCAATATGTGCAGAAAATAAACAAAATATTCGAACATATTGATACTAATTTTCAAAATCAACAAGCATTTACCAAGAGGTTGGAGACATAGATTGATCAGATAGCTCAACAACTTACAGAATATCCACAAGAATCATTGCCAAGCAATACAATGACTAATCCTACAGAACAAGTGATGACAATAAGAATAGTATAAAATGATCCACCCATGGCTTCTATAAAGTTAAAGCATATGTACACCCAATTCCATTCCCCAAAGACTTCTAAAGAAGTCAATGGAAGAAAATACTCATGCTATAACTACAAGGAGTGGGGTACAATTATTAGAGATTATTGTGAAACGACCAGAAAGAAAATATGACCAAGAAGATGTTGATGAAGCTATAATGGAGGAAAAATATGTACCCGTCTCAATTGAGAATGAAGAAGTACAGAAACATCCGTTGTCAAGGCACCAAATCCAATCAAGGCTGACATGTCTCCCATTCCTTTTCCTTAGAGGCTCAAGGAGAACGAACAAGACACAAAATTTGAAAAAATTCTTGATGTTTTCCAGAAGCTCCAGATCAATAATTCTTATTTCAATTGGAGATTCTTGTATTGTTAATGAATTGTGTAACACAAGTACTAGTATAAATTTAATGTCATTTTCTGTTTACAAGAAATTGGGATTGTGTGAAGTCAAATCAACATAAATAACGCTACAACTAGTTGATACAACAATTTTAAAACCTCGTGACAAAGTTGAAGATGTGCTCATAAAAATAGGAAATTTAATATTTTCGGTGGATTTCATTATGTTGGACATACAAAATGATCGAGACATTCCAATTATATTGGGGCGGCCACTCTTAGCAACGGGTCGAACCCTAATTGACATGGAGAAGGGTAAGCTAATATTAAGGGTAGAGGACAAACAAGTTATATATTTATACCCCATTTGAAAAACCTTCCTACAAAAAATCATTGCTTTAGAATTGATAAAGAAGAGCCACCAGATCAACGAAACTGTCATAATAGAAAATCAAATTTTGGTGGACTTTTTGGTAGAGATGAAAATGAAAATATCAAAATATTGAGAGCAAAAAATGGTACATAAATGAAAATTGTACAAAGTGCAATGATGACATAACTTGGTTCGAGTCACCATGATCAAATATGGCGATAAGTCAAGCTAATGACGTTAAAGAATCGCTTCTTTGGAAGCAACCCAACTTTCTTCCTTTTTATTTATTTTGTTTTTGAGTTTTAGGATAGTTTAATTTATTTTAAGTTTATTTGTGACTCATCATCCATACCCCGTTTTCCCTTAGATCTTCAATATGTTAGTTTTTTATATTAGATGTTAGAGCTAAGTAACACTTGTTCCAATTATTTGATCTTAATGCTTTATTTGATTTTTAAGGAACATGATGTCGCAGAATATTTAAACTAATATTGACCAAGAAGCCGAAGAGAGCATTAGGAAATCTAGCCATTGAATTACGAACCATATCAGGGGAGTTTTTTCTTCACTGTCTTCCCCACCCCCTTTATATGCGGATTTATGATTAAATACATTGGGAATAATGTCTAGTTTAAGTTTGGAGGTGAAAAACATGAGTTTTCAATTTTTTATGTGTTTTTGTGTGTTTTATTGCTTTAGGCAAAAACACATAAATAAAATGTGTGAGCTTGTGTGAGTTAGTTGGTTTGGCTGGTAATGATGAATATATTGAATTATGAATTGATCTATGAATGGTGAATGAGTTGCATACTTAGATTAATTTTTGCTATTTCATGTGAAAGTTGATATATATTGAGCACATGAATTAAGTTAAGAATCGTGTGAAAATGAGTTGATTTCATAATTGGATAGATTAAAATAGTGGACCATAGCTATTAAACCCAAAACAACTAAATTTTACATTCTTGGACAAAATTTAGAATAATTTGGGGGATTTCACTCATGTAGGAAGATGTTGAGATAAATAGGAATTCTATGTGTGAAATTAAAAATCTTGTATGGATTGTCTAAAGTCAATAGGATGCAATTGGGTGAAAATCTCAAGTTAGATGTCGTTTTACTTGAATTGGTGTTGAATGAGGCACATTTCACGAGTCAAGGCATAAAAAATATTTTATTTAAAAATTTATATTCGTAGCCTTTATGACTTGAGTGATTAAGCGTGCAAGGGTTTTTAAAACCTGGTACTCTATGGTCATCTGACTTGGGAGTCACCGGTCGAAATCTTGTTACACGGATCATTTAGAAAGTTTAAGGGAGAGAATACTTCAAATAAAGAAAAAATTATTCATAAATTTTTTTCAGAAAAAGTAGGTGTATGAAACAGAAGACGCACCAAATGCTTTGGTTAAATCCTAAACATTTGTTTACGAAAAATTTGACTTTTGTTAAGGGATTGTTAGCCTAGTTAAGTCCTAAAGATTGAAGCAATTAAATTTAAAGGAGAATCTTTGTTTATTGTCATGTTGAATTGTGATTGGTGAGATTTACCTAAAATAGAGATGTGAGGCTAGTAGAAAATCCAACATTGGTTCACATACTCGAAAAGAGCAAAAAGAATAAGTTTGACAAAAATAGATTTTAATTTCTTTATTGTGATTTTGAAATTGTGCATAGATTTGATATTATGATTTAAATCCTGAGATAAAAAGTTAGGCTAGCTAACTAAATTCTGTTACTTTATTTGATTGACTGTCCACCAATTAGGTAATTAACATTGCGTGTTTGTGCGTTTGTTAGGTTGTAGTTCTGTTTGAGGACAAACAAAGATTCAATTTTGGGGGTGTGATAACTGTAGTTTCTACACTTATTCGATACCCTAAATCATGTAGTTGACTTGTGATCCTTTATTTTTCTATTCAAGATTTATGTGATTTATTCTTATATGTGTTGGTTTTAATATGAATTTAATGTATTAGATTAATTGATCACTAATTTGATCATTATGTGAGTCTTTTACGAATCGAGAGGTGATTTTGAGATTTAGACCATATAGTAAAATACAGTAAATTAGCATAACATGTAGAGATACATATACTAATTATTGCGGTCATAATATGAATTATTATGACTAGTGTTTCGTTTAACTGAAACTGATTCACATAGAGATATGTAATTTAATTAATTAAATAGGTTCAATTAGAACTCTATATGGGTAAATTGAATATAATAGAAGAGTGCGATTGAACAATACATTATGTTATGAATCTTGAATTAAGAATTAAGGTGATCAATAGATGAAATTGTCATGCCCTAATATTCATCACATATTTGAATCTTCAATTATCCGTTGAGTGCAATCTTTTTTATATTTTCAATTAGTTAAAAGTAGTTAGGAAAAATAATCGCAACCATCATAATAATTTCTTATTTTTGTCAAATAGGAGTTAGAAAAATTAGATTAAATCTTAAAGTATAGTTTTCGTGAAAACAATATCTGGACTCAAAGGTCCACTATATTGCTTACGATATTGTACACTTGCGATATAGAAAACGCAACACTACCATTCTCCTAGGTTTGTTAAGCTTCATCTTTGTTGTTGGGGGGGTTTGATCTTTAAAAAATGCCACTATATGTTGAGTCCATGTAGGCATTCCTTCTATCCACATTACCTCTTTCCCTTTAGTAGTGGAGGGTTCTGAAAAGTTTTCAATCGACAGCATTAGTAGTTTCAAGTCTTTGCTACTAGCCAACTTGGATACGGCATCAACGTGGGCATTTTCAACAAATGGAATTTGAGCTAACTCAATTTTCTCAAAAGATGGAATTAAATCCATCACCAGTTTGAGGTACGCAGCCATGCTCTTGTCTCTAGCTATGAAGTTACCATTTGCTTGTCTAACTATTAGTAGGAAATCACTATTAATGAGCAACATATTTACTTACATTTCTTTAGCTAACCTAAGCCAACTAATATTGCCTCATATTCGGTCATGTTGTTGATAGCTTTGAACCCAAACCTCACTGTGTAGTTGAACTTGTTTCCTTCAGGGCTAATCAGGACCACACCCACCCTTGAGACTGTGTCCATAGACGAATCATCCATGAAAAAGTTCCATGTAAGAGGTTCCGAGGGTTCCATAATTTTATCCATCTCTAGCACATTTGCAAATTCTACCATGAAGTTCGCGAGGGCTAACCCTTTATAGCAGTTCTCATTTTGAAAATGATGTCGAACTCACCGAGCTTAACTGCCCATTTTAGCAACCTTTCTAAAGAGTCGGGTTTTCAAATCACTTGCTTGAGCGAGAAGTTGGTTAACATGACTATCGTGTGAGCTTGGAAGTATGGCCTCAACATTTTGGATGCAGTGATCAGGGTTGGAGCTAACTTTCTCATATCAGGGTAGTGGGTTTCGACATCTAGAAGTGCTCACATAATAGATAGGTAACTTGAGGGTATCTTCTTCTTTTAAGAGAACTGCGCTAACAACATCATTAGAAACGGTCAAATAGAGTTGGAAAGCCTCTCTAAACCTGGGTTTTGAGAGAAATGGGGCATGTTCTAGGAGCTTTTTCAGCCCCTAAAAGGCCTCTTCACACTCATCCATCCATTGGAACTTCTTACCTCCTTTCAAGACCTTAAAGAATGGGAGACAATTGTCGGTGGCTTTCGAGACAAAACAGCCTAAAGCCTCCACACGCTTGGTCAAACTTTGCTCTTCCTTTGGTTTTTTAGGAGATCTCATCTCCACCAAAGCTCAATTTTTTTATGGACTCACCTCTATCCCCTTTGGTTAGCCATGTATCCTAGGAATTTGCTTGAGGCAACACCAAAACTCATAGGGGATTTAACCTCATTCTGTACCTTCGTAAAATTTGGAAAGTTTCATCCTGGTGTCTTATATGGTCATCGGTTTCGAGCTTTTTCACATGAATGTCATCCACATAGACCTCCATTATTTTACCAATGAGGTTGGAAAACTTCTTACTAACGAGTCTCTAGTACGGAGCACCGACATTTTTAGCTCGAAGGGGATCATCTTGTAACAAAAAAGACCTCTATCAGAGATGAAAGATGTGTTTTCCTTGTCTGCCCGATGTATGGGGATTTAATTATAGCCTAATATAAGCGTCCGTAAATCTCAAAAGCTCTTGCCTACTAGTAGAGTCCACAAGTTGGTCTATCCTTGAAAGGAGAAAACTATCATTTGGACAAGCTTGGTTAAGGTTGAAGAAGTCTATGCACACCCTCCATTTACCATTGTGATTCTTTACAAAGATTGAGTTTGAGACCCACTTCAGATAAATGACCTCCCTGATGAAGTCATTCTTTATTAGCTTTTGTAGTTTATTCTTCAAGACCTCATACTTTCTAGGTTGAAGGCCCTTTTGTTCTATCTATCCGGGCAACGTTAGGATCAGTTTCCAGATAGTGACAAGATCTTGAGGTCAATGCCTACTATGTCATCGTGCCTCCATGGAAATATATCAAGATTTCTATATATAAAATCCTTGCGCCTCTCTTTGGTCTCTGATGACAGGTATTTTCCCATACACAATGTCTTGGTGGGTCTTGAGAATCCACTGGAAAGCTTTTTGGCTCCTCCATCGACGTTGCTTTGGATTCAAACTCAATTTACAGGGTCCAATTCATCAATCATGATTGTTTTCTCAAAGGCATCAATCATCTCGACATCTTCTTGGCTAGAATTTTGGTCTCTTGGGACGTCGACCATATCAATGTCCATTAGCACCACATTGACATTCCTGGGTTCAACTTTTCTTATCGAGTTTTCCCGTACTTCATTTTGGTCGCCTCTAACTGTGGCAATCCCATGTTCAGTAGAGAACTTTATGCATAAGTGGTGAATAGAGGTGATGACCCATAAGTCCTTTAAGGCGAGTCTACCTAACACTCCATGGTAGGTTGACCTGTTATCTACTACCAAAAATTTCATGAAGTTCAAAGCTGTCTAGGGTGGCTCTCCTATTTCTATGGCAATAGTTACTTCCCCTTTGGGATGATGCTATCACCGGTGAAACTGTACAAGGGGGTAGTGATGGGGGTTAATTTGTAATCAACGATCATCATCTCAATAATTGTCTCGAAAGGATGTTACGGAGCTATCATTATCAACCAGCATCCGCTTCAATCCATTACCCTCACCACGTGGACATCACAACGAAGGAAGTGTACACCCTCGACGTCTTTTTGAGTGAAGACAATAGGTGGTAACTGCCTTCTGAAACCACTCCCCACTATGTAAGTTGTTGAAGGGTCCTCGGCTTATTTAGCATAGTTACTTTGTGAGTTTCTTGTAGTGTCTCGAAGTATAGTTTGAGGAAATATCAATCCCCACTTCCCATTCAAAACTTCCCCATCCTGGCTGGGAGGTGAGACCATTTGACTTTGGACTTTATCCTCACAAGGATAGTATCCTTATGGTGCAAAAGGAGGGATCTGAGGTCTTCCGTGACCTTGCATCTGCATGAGGGGTTCTTGCATGGCCATGTTTTGGTGGGTGATATTCTTCATGTTGGCAGCTCTGGTGGCTATCTCTAGGTGAGTTAGGCATCTAGGGCCACTACTTATCGAGCTTCTTCATCAAGGTTTTCTCTTACCCTCCTAGAAGGGACATAACAATCTGAACTCATTTTTCCTAAGCTAAACCGTCAAAATTTTTCAATTTCTAGGGCTTTCTCTTATTCTTTTTCAAGAACAAGTCCTTTTTTAGGGGGATGCTCAACTATCTTCCGATAAACTTTCTCAATGGGAACGTTCATCTCTATAGTGGTAGTTTTCACAGACGGCGTCAATCTGTTGACCTCGTACTTTGCACCGTAGATGTAGATACCCCACTCGCATCCTTTCAATCTAATTCCGACATGCATGGTTTGATTTTCAATTGACAATAAAATAGGTTTGGGACATGGGAGCAGCTTTATAACACGAGACAAAAATGTCCGGGCTCCGAAATGTATGAGAGAAATAACACGATAATGAATGACCAACTAAGAGCCAAACTCGCAATTAAGATCGTACCTCAAACACTAAAAATCTAAGATTAATAAAAAAGAAAGAGAATATAGAGCTTGTAGTTAATATCTTTGCATTACCCCCAAATGACATAGATGGATGATATTTATAGTATTACATGTGAAATAGTAACCATGCATTTATGTCCTTTACCGAAGCATCACATCTTAGGTATCAATTTTGACTCCACTAGCCAGTGACACATAAAATGTCCCAAAAAGGAGGTGGCCATCCCATAACCTATGCTAACAAAACTGACCTTTTAACTCGTTACAACAATCCAATCAATTATTCTAAAATGATTTCATAAATTCTAGATCTTCTGAAATGTAAAATGTATATTTTTTCCTCCTTATTTTATTTGCTCGTATGATTAATCAATGCCAAAAT
>CAIGRL010292113.1:0-12451 GCA_903798325.1 Fraxinus xanthoxyloides
TTCCCCATGTTTTGTCGATTAATCTGATGCTGTTAACTATTTTGAAGTAATTTTTTATTTAGTTTATATATATGGGTATTTAGGGTTTCCATAAGATTAAGCAGAAGTTTATGTTGCAGGTTTTCAGTAAAGTTGATTGTAGTTTCTAATTGTAAGCGTGTTTTGCGTCATTTTTAATTAACAGTTATTCACAATTGTTGTTTTTCGCCGCAATTATCTGCCTCGAATTAGAATTAGTGCACCGCAGAACGGCTATGGATGAAGTTTTACCACTTCCCTTTCTTCCATTGCTTTTATAAAAATTATTTTGACGCCCCATATGTTCTATTTGAGATTTCAATCGCGTATTATTCTTAGCAAAGCATTATCTATTTTGCGTTAGGTTTTGATTTATTCCCCTGCTCGAACTGCTAGCCAACAAGGATCAGGAAAGGTTGGGAGGTGGAAAATCAATTTCATGTCCACGCAGAAGTATGTCTCTATCACGTGCTGCCCATTTATGTTTCTTTAGTTTCGTATTGGTGCATCGGATTTTAGCAGTATAGTTTTGATTGACTCTAGATGTTGTGATCTATTTGTGAGTGTATACTTCCAAAACCACCCTTTGCTGAATTGGCATTGCAGTTCACCATTGTTAAACCAAGGGAAAAAAATCTAAACCGGGTCACTTAGTAGTTCTGTGATAGCAAATAAGCTGATCTTCCATTTTAAAGTTGGGCTTTTTTGGCAGGTCTAAGCTAAAAAGATAGTATTTCTGCAGGCTAGGTTTTTACTTCTGATCTAATATCGATATCATAGCTTAAATAGACTCGTCCACCCCACTCCATTGCCCAAACATACACCATCTGGCATTGTTTAAATGCTGTTATGCCGTTTGCAGTTTAAGACACTAAGCCTCCTTTTTGCGAACTTGTAAATCGTTTATAAATGGCCAAGCTTCATTTTCAATCACACATTCCAATGCATTCGCAAGTACTATATACTTAATCTACCACTCATTTGTATCTATTTATAAATTATACCATTTATAAATTCTTTCCAAATGGAGGCTGATTGTTTTGCATTTGCATACTTTGGCATGTAAGATGATTATCATAATATCTCCCTCTTTTCTCATTTCTGTTTATGTCTTCTCATTTTTTTCTTCAATCCTCTTTCCTTGGTTTGATTTAGACTGACTTGGGATACAATGAGATATTTTTCAGATCCATCATTCCAAGCCAATGCTGCAATGCAACCAATAGTTAATGATATGTACACATTTATTTAGGGATAAAATTTTGGGTTGGAGGGGGGGGTGGGGGGTGGAATCAGACTCGTTCTATTTCACCAATAAATGCAATATGTATAAATAAAGATATTTCTGCATGCTCAATGGTGCTTGCCTGCTTTGTATTATCATTACTATGAGTTGTAGAAGTTATAGAAGGTAATTGCTAGAAGAAGTGTTACTTCTTCTTTCCCTTCAGATCAAGAAATGGATCGCTGCTCCATTCCGACTGGTCTCCATTATTTCTCACTTTTCTTAAAGCAATTTTTCTATTTTTTTTTTCTCACAATTTTCATGGTTGAATATAAAATCAGGAACTCTATTGCATATTCAATCTATTACCATGGTTATACGGTAAGTATTTATTGTTTCTGACATGTAGATGGGAAAATCCGTTGATGGGTTGGACATCTACAGGAGACCCATATGCCAATGTTGGTGACTCTGCACTAAGTTTTGATAGTGAAGAAGCAGCAATTGCATTTGCCAAAAAGCATGGTTGGGATTACATGGTAGGACTATTTTTATTCTGTTCTCTTGCAGACAAAGTTGTCCAATTTTTTATCATTACTGCCTGGAACCTTTTTCCAAGGAGGGGAAATTGTATCTTCAGCGTGTTGTTTATTTTGAATTGGATTTTTTTTTTTTTAGGTGAAGAACAAATAGGGATATAATCTGAAATTCTATATAGATTGATTTCTGTGGTGATTCATGAAGTAACCAAAATAAAGACGCCATCCTTATTGTCGTGTGAACAGCTGAGTTTTTTGGCCTTTTTCCCTTTTGTTTATTATATTCATAATCAAGTAAGAGAGGTTGATTGGAAGCATGTTCCCTATCACTATCATTTTGGGATGAGTCTGTTTCAATTTACTAGTTCATAATTATATCACTTCTATCTTGCAGGTTAAGAAGCACCAAACACCACTATTGAAGGTATGAGGTTCTTCTTCAATCGACTTGAGCGATATTGGCATGAATCTCTGGAGCGATTGGGTTTCAGTATATGTGCAACCTGTGAACCAATCATGTCATCACATTCCTTAATAGCACATATTTATTCCCAACACCCAACCCTAAGATGCACACTGCAAGCATGCATACACGCACTACTAGCTGAAAATTAATTTAGTTCCATAGTACACTGTTAATTTCTTGATATTAAATGGAGAGGTTCATGTTGCTTTAACACTAAATCTAGATTACAATCAGGAATGGTCGTCTTGTGCATAACAATGGGGATCCTGCACTTATTTACTTAGCGATGAGGCTGAGCAAATGAATGATTCTTTTCCTCTTTAATTGGAAGAGAAAATGGACTATTGATTTATCCCTTTGAATTGTTGTGCCAGGCCAAGTCATACGCAGACAACTTCAAATGGAAGGGTCCACCTAAGGAGAACTGACGTAATTTCTCTGTTTTTCTCTTGTTGAGTTGGTCGGAGGCAGATGAGAGGAGGACCAGAAGCATCCTCTATCAAGCTTTAGTGGAGTTACGTCTACAAGATAATGCGTCCCTAATCATGTCTTCTTGCATTTTAACAATAAAGTGAACTCTGGCGATCTTTTAAATTTATTTCATTCCTGAATATTGCAATTCACTGGCTCATGTTTGTTCGTTGCACTGTTTTGTAACATATTCAGGTTTAAGATCTACTCTCTGTGGAAAATGTTTTAATAATCCTTTTTTAGTGTCCTATATATTTTAGCCAATGTGGTATCGAATGACGTTCAGGTTGGGATATGGCCCTTTTTGGAGGGAACTGAGAAAGAAAGGTACACAAGAATTGACAGAGATTTATCTACTTTCGAGAAGCTGCAAATTATCAAGCCTCTTCAGTCTGCGTTTAGACAGTTTCAATGCCTCGAGATTCTTGTTGAATTTCACGTCCGTCCATCCTGGGGAGGAGTCACAGCGAGGGTGAGGAGGGATGACTGTCTACACATTAATCTGGCCCTAATGTTACTTCCTATTGTTAAAACTAGTTACACTAATTAGTAAAATTTATCATTAATTTCATTTCATCGCCTAGAGTCTAGAGATGGCAAAATTTCACGTCCATGCCTGTCCAACTTTGCTCCATCTTGAATAATAAACGAGATGGTAAATGGGAATTTGTATTCGACCCCATATCCCTATTTCCCACTGGAATTTTTATATTATAGTCCCTCTCAACCATATAGCATGTATTGATGGTGAATAACTTCATTCCAATCCACCAGATTGATGATGCTATTAGAAGGATTTTGAGAGTCAAAATCAGCACAGGCCTCTTTGAGAATCCCATGGCTGATCTTGGTTTAGTTGATCAACTTCACAACTTGGACATACCGAGAGTACATAACGTAAATATACTCTCTTCCTTGAATAGGCTCACGAGGATCTGGCAAGGCAGGCTATGAGGAAATCACTTGTAGAAGAATGGAGAAAACGCCGATAGCCCTGTACTTCCACTCCCCGAAAAGGCGGCGTAAATCTTTGTTGTTGGTAGCCATGCTAACAATTTTGGATTTCAATGTGGTTGGTAGGGCAATAGGTTGGGAAGGACAAGATGGCAACAAAACACCGTAAGAACCAATATTTAATGGGAAACTGGCTGTAGTTAATCAATGTACAGAAATCATCAACAGTGAAAGCCCGGACATGAACTTTGTAAAATCCAACTTTTCCTACGCCATGGTTGTGGCAGGAGAACACCCCTATGCCAAAAGTGCATGGGACAACAAACCTGATTATTTCTCAACAATGTTTAGACACAACTATGTATGTACATGTCAATGTCAAGTGTGTGGTTGTTCTTGTATCTGGTTGACCTTTGGTCCTTCAGCCCTTTCTTAAATATACATCGATGCATTAGTGGTTGCTTGGCTACTGGGAACACAAGGCAACGGGGAGGCTGATGTCCCCTTCATGGAATATGGGTTCACTAGGAAATTGTCAATGACTTGGTTCAAGACTTCGATCACCTTCCCATGAATGTTAGTTATTCACACTTTGGTCCAGCATTCCACCTTGGTTTTGGACCACCACAGAACCGGTTATAGCAAGTTAGATTGAAGTTCCTTTAGTTGACAGTTTGTTTAGCATGTTGTTGCTTTAGAACTTTATAACAAATTTCCTGGGTCTATTAGATGCATATTTGGCAACTTAAGTTAAATGCATATTAGCGGCATTTAGGCTTATGTTACCAAACATCAAGCTGTAGAAACAGCCAGAGATAATAAATAGTACGCTACTATCTTTACTCTCTATACAAGCCAATTTTCTGAATAGCTTCTTGTTTCAGGCACAACACAAAAGCTCTAGTTGGTAGTCACACGTTCCAGATTCCAACTCCAGAATTTCACAATTAGCCTGCACTGCTTCTTTGATGTTGCATCACCACTTCCATGGATTTGGAAAAATAAAGTTATCACTTGGAATCAAGAATTGTACAGCCAGGGGGCCAGATCCACTACTTTCTCGTGTAATAGGACTAGAGATTCCATGAAACACAAAAGCAGCCTTCTTTTCAAAAAAAATTTTCACAAATATTTTACCAAGGACAACAAACAAGCGCCACTATGGCATCATGTGTCCAGATGGATACCGCTCCTATCAGGTTGAAGATTCTTCATGTAGTACTTCGATCTTCGAGATAGATTGATCTTTTCCCTCCTTTTCTGAGGTATACATTCGATGGAACACTCGCAGAAGCCACGCCTTACAAACCTGTTTGATTAGGAAATATTATTGAGAGAGAGAGAGAGAGAGAGAGAGAGCGAGCTATATAAACCAGTCACCTTACCAGACTCATGCCTGAGTAAAGTTTAGGATTCGAAATGTAACTAATGCTTCTATCTTCTAACCTGGGGACGAGGAACAGTATCTCTAAGGGTACATTTGGCAGACCCGAGAATCAAAAGTTCAGACTTTTTGGGCAAGAATTGAAGTACCATTATTTGACAATTTATTATCAACTTATACAACTAAACTTAGCTTGGCGTAAGAGTAGAAAGTTCAATTATCACTACATGGTATCTAGCCATACATGAAGGCATTTCATAACCCACCATCCCCATCCCACTGCCACACACACACACACACACAAATAGTAGTAAATAATGAAACAAAGTGGAAAAATGAATAAAGAAAACAAGATTAATGAAGGAAAAGATAACACGGCAGGAAAAGAGAGAAACAAATCCACATTCGAGTCCTTTTCAAGTAATTTGAGCAGCCGGTTGAATCAATGCTGTACAAATAGCTGCCAGATTTTCTTTCAGCTGCTTTAAGCATTTTCCATGAGATTAATTAATTCAATGTTTAAACAAAAATAGGCGTTACCGAGTTCATATTCATAATATAACAATTTGCAAACAAAAAACACACATATATATAAAGGAACAATAAAGGAAACGGCAATGAACTATTCCCAAAGTGGGTCTGTGTAAGACACAATTTTTTAATGTTTTAGTAGGGCAGTGCGCGAATCAGATTTTTATTTTTTATTTTTTTTTGGGTCTCATTGCTAAAGCAAATAAGTCTAGAAAATTAAGGCATGCACGCCACAAGCCTTAAGGCATCGCAGTGAGGCGTGTGCCGAGGCCTCCAAAAATAGCCTCACAAATAGCGCCTTTGGTAGTTTCTTTTTCGCCTCACTCTGAGGCAGACATCAATTGGGATTTTTAAACCATGATCTATAATTTGTTTAATTTTTCTTTTGGTGGCAGTGGCCGGTCGGGTGGCTTGGGGAGGCAACGACTAAAGGGCATTTGAACCAGAAACACCTACCAATCTGCTGTTCGTGTTGTCAGCAGGAAAAGCATTTGCAGTCCAAGCGAAGATGCCTTCTTCTCAATGTAATCTGCATGTAATTAACATTGAGGTTATTATCTGTGAAACCGAAGAACTTCATAGAACTATAACTAGATGGCTAGGACCAAACACATGGCATCTCACTTTCTAAAAATTCACATCCTCTATTCCACTCTATGCAGATATAAGAGTCAAAAGAAAGGTACTTTGGATGTTCCACAAACATTTTGGCGATGAGACCACAAGGGAGGGGTAACTGAAACCAAAGTGATTTTCGTTTCTTATGGTGTGCGAGCGCACTAGTGCATGGATTTTGTTTAGTGTGGTTTTCTTTTTCTGAGGCAGGAGAGGAGAAGATTAAAAACGAGGTACCTAAATTACTACCAAATCAAACGAGTACTGTGTCTACTTAAAGAGATATCTTTCTTGAAAGCACACTTCTAATAACTCCTAGAGCTTCTTCTGTTAGATAGCCTAATAGTAGTGGCCCGTCTAATTGTAGCTACAATGGTGATAAAATTAAACAACCCCCAATTTCAGTACGAGCACTGGGCTACTAAAAGATCAAAATGAAAGCTGTTTACGTCATACCAAGTAATTTGTCTCCTTGTCCTTGCCCTCGACATTCAGGAGAAACAGCAATAGCAGCAACCTCTCCACACTTGTCTTCAAAAAATGGAAAAAGAGCAGAGCAGGCTATAATTTGACCTTCTCTTTCAACGACTATCAATGAATTCAGTGCTTTAAGTAGCTGCAATACACAAACAATAATGAGGTATTGAACAAATGGTGTGAAGATTATAAAAATTAAATCATGATAACAGGAGCAAACCTCTCCGTCGGTCCTTCTTATCAATGTGCCAGACTCTTCTAAAGGTTGCAAAAGTTGTTTGATTCCGGGGAGATCTGCAACTCTAGCCATCCGAGTTCCTTCATAAAGATCGCTGCATAATGTAGTCAATTCATATGTCAGTGAGAAAATTGTTCGCTATAACTTCTTGCCAAACAACTTTCCTTAATCCATCATGTCTCTTCCTTTTGTTTTGGGGAGAGAGAAAGAGAGAGACTCATGGCCTCTACATGGCTATTTTTCTTTCACCCAGTGATACAAGTAAAATCAGAGATGCAATGATGCATGATGATGTCCCTATAAATCACATAATTGATAATAAAAAAGGGAAAAAAAAAAGAGTTTAAAATTTGCAACTGAATTCGGAAAACAAGAATAATGCATGTTTAGCTTGTAAAAATCAAATCTGTTCTGGAATTGGTGGGGCATGGGCCATCATGTGCAGAATGTGACTTTTGTCAATAACAGGATCTAGATGTTTTCAGTGGAATGCTATCTACTAAAGCTCTCTAAATTCCTTGAACTCCTGTTATCACATATTGGACAATATAGAAACTGTAAACCGAATGCCTGCTGAGCAGATTTAGCTCATGGATATGGCGGTCCGTTCTGCTTAAAGTAAATATAGATTGATATCTGATTTTCAAAGGTATCTGCCAAAGAAGTATGCATACCTAGCCACCATGGTACCAACTCCATCTCTTTGAAACAATTCCTTTAATAAAACTCCAGCATTAGTCCCATCTAAAAGATGAACTCTTTGCACACCTCCCTGATAATAAATAGAAAAATGTTATTTGGACTATTCCTGAAACCTACTGTGAGAGGCATCACAGAATCAATGAAACGTCGCGACCTTCTGCCCTTTCTTGGGAAAGAAATGGGAGTCTCAGAAATATATGAACCCACAGCCAAATAATATTGATGTCAAGATATCCACTTTGATTGGCAGGAAAAAAATTGTTTAAGTTTATAAATAAGCCACATAATGATAAAAGCTGTAACAATGGAATGGTATCATTAGAATGATTAAAAGCTGTAACCATGGAATGGTATCATTAGAATGAATTCCATGATCCCCTAAGTTTCGTATGCCGTGGTGGTTAAGTTTCGTATGCAGTGGTGGTTCTCAAAATAATTTAGAACCAGAGGATAAAAATCTAGCTACTGCCAACAAATTCTGGCAGTAAGAAACAGAAAGCAAAGTGATTACTTTGCAGAAACAGGGCGACATGTTTCATTTAGTAGATCAAATATTTGGTTACTAAATAAGACCATCATGTCATTAAATAGAATGGGCTTACTCTGCAAACAAACGCTGCAGCAGCTAATTCAGAGAGGTAACCATTCAATCCAGTGAGTTTTTCTTGCCCTCCTATAGCGAAACCTTGTTCACTGGACCAAAGTCCATTTCCATTGTTGAAACCAACACCATTCTGAAATTTTGGAATGTATCTCTCGCTAAAAGCCTTCCCCTTTTGTGAAGGGGCAGCTCCATTTGAATCATAATATGGTACACAAGCGAAATCGTCCCGACCAACAGCTTTTACATAATTAGCAGCTGTCTCGCTTTGCTTAGCCCGCTTGCGAATTAACATGTCCGCATCTTGAAGAGTTAAGAAACTGATAAGTCGTCCACAATCATTTAGAATTGGTCCATCTATTATGCAAATGAGTTTCTCTGCTCCAAGAGACATTGCACAAGCTGTGACAACTTCATATGAGCTGCAATGCAGAGAAGCAGAAAACATTGGTTCCCAAGACTAAACCACCATAGATTACAAAGCAGACTTTATAATTTCACAACAGTTAATTCATGTAAAAGTTAAAAGAATTACAGAAACAAAATCAGGGAAAAGAGTTCCAGAAGCACATAGATTAACCCGTGCTCTTTGGTTTAACAAACTCGATGAAACGAAATAACAAACAGCTGCTAAACTAGAAGACCAGCAAAGGGTAAGCACAAGTACTGAAAATAATGCAAGATGGGAGCTAAAAAAATCATCTTCGTCCATTTTTTGCCTTGTATTTATTACAGAATGCACAAGCCTCACAAAGTAACATAAACTCGTGCATATCACTAAATTTGCAACAAAACTACCTATCAAAAGCCATGTACCATACTTGCAATTTAATACTTCTCCAGAGCTTGAATAACCGAGATTGTGCAGAAGAACTATACAGTCTTGATCAAGCCTTTCACGAATGCGAGAAACATCTATTTTCTTAACTTCACCAGTCGATGCATAATCAATTCCTTCAACTATTCCTCTTCTCTGAGAAAAACCTTACAGAATAAGGAATCAAATAACTTAAAAATCCATACAATCCTCAGGTTTGAATAACAGCATTCTTACCTTAGCTGCTAGAAAATTACCACTAGCAACACTCACACCATCATACAACTGGCTTTTGTCTCCATGACGGCGGACACCACTCAAGGAAGGCCCAGGGGATAACTTCGCCTCAATCATGATTCGAATTCTCCCTGCTGCATCAGTAGCAGCACTAAGAGCATCAGAGTCCGTGATTCTGTAGCGGCCCACATACTTGGGTTGACATCCTGGAACATGACAAATAAATACTGACTAACTATCCAAAACTAACAAGGCAAGGGAAGTATCCAGAAGGTCCGTTTTACAACAATAATACATCACCAACTAAAAGAATCTTGCGGATAGAAACTAAATTAACTGAAGTGTTAAAGATGCTAAGTTACATACAAGTACATCAAATTCGAATTTAAACAAACAAAGAGGATGATAGAGCAGTATACTTTGATTACCTCTTTCAGCCAGAAGTCTGTCTATTTGGACATGGGTCCCGGGTACAATAACAAATTTGATTCCCAGTCCGTGCAGTAGAGAAATATCCTAAATGTGACAAGTTAATTCGCAAATTATATCTTGCAGCTAATAAACAATAATGTGTGAATGCCAAAGAAAAATTCAATCTTTTTTTTTTCCCACTTCTTGCAGCTAATGAACATAAATACGTGATCAATAAAAACGTCAAGGCACTAATTTGAAAAACAGAAAGAAAAAACATACCATGAGAATGGGATCTAAGTGAGAGCTATCGACAATTTCAGAAGAGATCACGATAACAAAAATGCTGCCTCTGTGAGCAAGAAAATAGGGCCAGGCCTCACGAAAGAATCGCACGAACAGCTCGTCCTTAACAGCACTAATAGCTTCCGTTACCGTGCTCTCTGATTCCCGACAAACTTTGATTCTATTCCCCAAACTGCCATTATTAAATTCGATTCCGCCCATTTTTTGGACGTATTGATGTCCAGTGTTAGTTTTAGACCTCCAAATGACATTGCGATAAAAAACCGTTTTTCTTGGGTGATTTTGAAAAGGGATGAATAAACTTGGAGACGAAACTGCCATTAAATTTTGAGTTGGATTAAAACAACAAAACGTTGGTTTTCGAGAGCTTAATTATCGCTTAGTGGCCCCGTTTGCAATGGCGGCGGAATGGCGGGGGTTGTTGAGAGGCGGAAATGTCTTAATTTTTTTTTATTATTAATTTCTTTTAACTTTTTTGATAGTAATCCAGTGTCTGGAAAGAATTAAAATCTAAGGGTGTTCTCGTTATCCTTCAATTTTATATTTTGAGTTTTTAATTCATTTTAAATTTTATGTTTTTAGTGTCTATTTTAAAATTATTGAAAATGTGTTCTTTTTGACATTTTGAAAGCACCTAAAACATATTTTGAAAATTTTAGCTTGATTATAACTAAAAACATCCAAAATGACAAATTGTCTATTTGAATTTTCTTTATAAATTTTTAACTTATTCTTAGAATCGCGTATTCGAAAATAGGAAAGAACGCGTTTTCACTATTTTTGAAAATCGAAAATAGAAAACGAGTTGAAAATGGTAGAGATAACATGTTTTCATAAAAAATAAAGTCAATAATTAATTTAATAACATATTTTATGAAATCCACAACTTCCAATTATATATTTCATAAACTTTATCAAAACTTGTTAAGCCTCTGTTTGACACACATGTTATCAAAATACATTATTTCAAAATTCATTTTCAACTACACATTTTTCAATAAAATAATATTTTTCACCACATCAATAATTTTTTATTACTTTCTAACTACATATTTCTCATCATATCACTATTTAAAATACATTTTTTCCTTAATAATTTGATCAATCGTACACACCCTAAATATTTTATTTTAATCTCCATCAAATAGGGGCTAAATTTTTTATTAATTTTAAAAGCTTTTTTTATTTATACCTATCTATACTATAAAAAGAAGATTACGAATATTCAACAGCATTTAACTGTTTCACAATTTTTTATTTCGATTTTATTACCCAAAAGAAAACAATGTAAAGATGAGTACAAAGATTTATAAAATTAGGGTTTTGATACTTCTATATCAAGATTGACATCCTAATGTACAGATTCCCACATAAATTCATAATAGGGGTCTACAATATTTTTATTGGACGTAGACCCCCTATTGTGGGGGAATTGTACACTAGAATGTCAACCCAATGTACATGTAACAAAACTCATAAAATCATTATGGAGGCATCATTGCTTTTAACTATTTTATTTGTTGTTGTAAAGTTTTCGCTTATCATAATTTATTACTTTTGCGTGCACAGACGAAAAGAATGGAAATCATCAAGATAGTAACCCATGTTCGATAGTCATTAGTTTAAGAAAATAGAGTTTTGAATAGTGATTTTTTGGAAATGTGTGGTTAAAAAATGTGAAAGAGTTTTAGGGTTACGTATAAAATATTTTATTTTTTATAATATATTATTGAAAATAAGTATAAGAATTAAAGAGTTTTGAAATAATGATTATCAACTCAATTATCGCTCACATTTATCTCTATCCTACTCTCTTTCATAAAAATTGAACGTTCAATCTCATTATTTCACTTAGATTGCCGCATCATCGATATTTCATCATTATATTGATAAATAGCATTATTCTTATCGAATGGGGGCTAACATAGGAATGGGTAAAATTTAAGGTAGCGAGATACATCAAGAATTGAAGACAAGTAGGCACCGTCAATAATTTCACTTGACACCACCACCACAAATGTACAACCCTGCTTCTTGTACAAAGTTAGATTACAAAATTGGTTTACAAAATATATGTTGACATCATCTTGATCAATGATTTGAAAAACAGTTTTTGAAATCAATGACTTAGCCACATCATTTTGTCAATACACTTTTATAAACTACCCTTGTACAAGTAGCATAATTGTCCATGTGCCATAAAGAACGGCTAAACCTCCCTCATTTAGGGATGACAAAAAAGTTTGGAGGCTCGGACGACTCGGGCTCGACTCGAAAAAAGCCCAAGCCAAACTCGGCTCGGGCTCGGTGGCACCGAGCCGGCTCGGCCGAGCCCCATTTTGGGACATCGGCCCCGGCACGGGCCGAAAAGGCCCATGGGGCCTTTAAAAAAAAAAATTAAAATTTCTGCCTGCTACAGCAGGCTGATAAATGATAATTAACGTGCACGCAAGATTTTT
>CAIGRL010292117.1:0-12837 GCA_903798325.1 Fraxinus xanthoxyloides
CACACTTATTCCAAAAAATATTATTTAAAACAATATTTTTCCAAAAAAAAGACCATCAAACATGGACTTAATTTTCATTTTCAATTTGCCCAAAAAAACTTACAATTTTAATTTTCTCCCTTATAATTTAGTGCAAAGTTATGATTTTAGACCTTGTTTGACCCCGTTATAATGAGAAATTGGAAAAAATGTATTATGAAATAGTAATTTTTTTGGAGAATTTGTAATTAAAAAAGAATGAAAATTTTGAATTTATGTGTAATATTATTTTATTAAAAAATGTATGATTGATAAGAAAAGAGAAAATAATGAATTATAAATTTAATGGGAGACAAATGTGGGCTTAGTAAGCATAATTAATTATCTTATTACACTCATCTTTTAATTTGCTAGAATTTTTTTCTTCGGGAGTTTTTGCATTTTAATTCACAAGAGAACTTTCATATTGACCATAGGGAAGTTTATTGAATATCTCGAAAAATAATAGATTTGCATAGGACATATTGAGGGCGTATTTGGTGGAGATTAAAATCGAATTAAAATTGAAAAATTAGTCGTTATTATTAACTTTTATTAGACGAGTGGAACCCAATAATGACTATATTTTCAATTTTAATAAGATTTTGAGTTGTACCAAACAAGCTTTGAATATAACAGCTTTAATTTCTAACAGACGAGTGAGTGCGAAAAGGTCTTCCAAGACATGAAATACGTTGACTATAAATATAATTCTCTCTCTAAGAGAACGAAAAAGAGAAACTTTATTTGAGGCTCATTCAATTATATCATTTTTCATTATCACGAGCATAGATTTAGAGCATCTTCAGAAAAACTCTCTTTTTAAAATGTACATTCTACAATTTAAGGAGCGTCTATAAATCTAGAAATAAAAAACCTTAAGCACTCGTACTTACTCTTATATTTAACATTTAGGTTTATTACTCCCAAAAAATATTTATTATTTTTTCTATCTTTTATCTTTTACTAGTTTTTTCAATTATTATAATATTTTTCTCTATTAAAAATTGAAATATTTTAAATGGATCTAAATATATAGAGAGAAAGTCAAATCCACTATCTAAATAAAAATATTAATTTAAAGAGTCTTGAAACTTAATTTTAAAGGTTGGTTTTTTAAAATATAGAGTATCTCATGTTTAAAGAGTCTCTCAGTCATACTCTATGCTCTTGTTTGGGCTTCATTTTAATGAGATTTTGGGAAGATATATTTTTGAATAGTAATTTAAAAAAGAAACGTGTGTTTAAAAAATAATGAAAAGTTTTAAATTTACGTGTAATATTATTTTATCTAATAATGGGTGAATGAAAGGATGAAAGAGAAAAAAATATTAAAATTAAAATGGAGTCCAATCAAGGACTAAATATAATGGAGTTTATGTGCATTTTTATGTTGCAACTAGAAGTTCACCAATGGAATAGCTTTTTCTCATCTTGATATTTTGGACCGTGATGCCTAGATCATAGTTCTAATGTTGTTAAACCATGGTAAACGTTACCTGTCCTCTAAGGCTGGCTTTACATAAAGCTTGATTTGTGTACATGATTGGTGAGATTGGCAATCAAATTGAATGGTCATTAGCCAAACTCCACATTCTAGGCTCGCGTGTCAATCGACTTCCTTCCCTCAACAACAACAATAAGAGTTTGAACAACAATGTGCTATGACGATCATATTGTATTGAGGTTGTCGGAGTTGGGCTCGAGTGACGTCTAAAATTCAAGACGGGAACTGCTTTATTTAGTCACTCTTTAGTATGAATTCAAATTTATATTTTAATCACATATTGTATGGTGTCCGCGACTTTTCAACCGCACATTTTATCAGCTTTTATCAAAATTTACTAAAAAAATTGATTTTAATCCCTATCAAACGGGGGCTTAAACTGTAAAAGTCACCCTAGCCATTATTCCACCCTTGATATTCACATTACACATACCATCTCTCCATAAATTTAGAAAAACCAGAGAGCTACAAAATAACTAGGACAAAAGGGAAAAAGATTTCTTGAGTATCACTACATACATTATCTTAAGAATTTTAATCTAATTTAAAGTCAATAATTAATTTTAATCACCTATTTTTTGGGAAAAAATAAATAAATTAAATGGTGAATGAGATGTAACAAGAATTTTGATTTCAAATTCTCTATTAGTTTTTCATTGAATTTAATTAAATTATGAGACGCGACAACTAGTTTGATTTCAATTTTCTAGTTAATTCTCAATTAAATTGCTAGTTACAAAACCCTAATGGCTATTGTAACATTTTCGCGTTGATGAAAAATTAATAGGAAATGGAAACCCACTCGTCCTAGTACCATCTCTTCCTTATTCCACACACACGCAAAATTGAGAGTTCTCACCTCTTTCTAAGTTTCTCTCTCGTCTCTTCGTTTCAAGCGGCTTAGATAGTTTATTTCTAGCTCGACGATAAAATTGTGAGCATTCTTAATTCGCCCGAAGCAATAATGAAGTGCTAATTAGTTGCTTTCAACCTTTGTATCCTGGGAGACAGGTGTCATCAGTCCTTGTGCACCATAGTGGAGGATGGATCTGTTTTAAGAAAATTGTGTGCAACGCATGTCTTGGTTTCTTTCAGTACCACTACTACATTAATAACCATATTTTCTCTCTTTTATTGTTACTATATTTATTGTAATGTATTTTTTTTTCATTATTTTATTCTAAGAGTAATTCTAATTTCTTTTTGTATTTTCCTAACAGATTGACCATACATTCAACATTTTAGTCAAGTTTTATTGGTAAATAAGTTATATCGAGAGGTTAATTGCTTATTTACATGTTGTCGCTTTCAAGTCTATGACATGCTAAAACGCCATATGGGAGGTAAATTTTAGATGACGATATATCACGCTGGAATTGTAAATTATAGAGCATGCAAAACTAGATGATAGACTAGTTTATATACATTTTTTATATAACAATGCAAGCAAACACTATACCGAAGACGCTCGCAGCATTCAACTTTTCTAATTTGTTCGTCATAGTAAAATAAGTTGGCTAATTATGTGTGTTCCAAGTAGGAGTCAATTTCATCAACTATAAATTTAACATATATACTCTCAAATATTCTACGAAGTTAACTAGTTAGGCTACAATATCAGCCCTTGTTTGACAACTATTATTTGAATATTTTTTTTCTATATACTCATTTTCGATTATACGTTTATATAATAAAATATTTTCCACGCAAACTTATTATTTTCTACTTTTTAACCACACATTCTTCTAAAGTCAATATTCAAAACACTATTTTTTTTAAAAATAATGGTTGTCAAACATAGGCTTAATGCTTCGTAACTAGAACAAGCTAATACTTTCTTGAAAGAATACTTGAAGCTCTATCTTAAAAAAGTAAGTAATTACGTTAAAAGGAATAGTCCAAACTTTTATGTATATATCCAACTTTAAACCCGTTTTGCTTAGTTAAATAATTTTTTGAGTGAAATTTCATTAAGTTTTTGTTTAATTTAATTTTAAAAATTGACAAAATTTTGATCAAAATTAATAATTATTTTTATACATATATTTATAAAATATCAATTGGAATACCATAAGGTATTTATAAAATATCAACCGACAATACAATTGTAGTAAGCAAAAAAAACGCCTACATGAAAACACTGTAGCAAAACCACAATAAAAGAGGATAAGTGTGAAAACTCGTGTGACAATAATGAATAGTGAATCTGGGGTTCACTCTTTTAAAGTATAAGTGATTTCATCATCTTTTTATCAAAATATCTTAAAATATCTTTTTGAATAAAGCTAAACTGGGATTAATTATCCATCAAGAATTATTGGCAGAAAACAATGGATAATACTAGTCCAAGTCAATGCAAAATAATTGACTCCAAGAATATTGTAATTGCAATCACATGCACCACACCAAGTGGACAAATAATCACGTAGTCTAATCATGCATTGTCTCGATTAGGTCCAATCATGCAATTGTCGGATTTTTTTTTTTTTTTTTCAGGATTAAAAAAAAAATCCTGCAGTAAGAAACAAGTAAATTAAGAAGGCTATTTTGGGAGATTATTATTAATTCTAAATTAAGTAGAATCAACGATTTCAATTTTGTGAGATTATTATTAATTTTAAAGTGTAGTATATATCATTAACGAAAGATAAACTAGGTACTATATCTAATTTTCATAAAAATTAAAACGTGACACATAATCAATTTACTCAACATATAACCCATATTTGGTGTAGATTAAAATCAATTTTTTAGCAAATTTTGATTAAAAAAAAAATGGTGAAATATGTAACTAAAAAGTTGTGGATTCCACGAAAAATGTGATTAAAATAAATTTTTGATTTCAATTTAAATTAAAGTTTAAATTTTAATTTCCACCGAATAGGGACAGAGATTTATAACATGTTCTAGGTCATACGTAGAGCATGTTTGGGAGAGCTAAAAAGTCGATTAAAATTGAAAATATAGCCACTATCGAGATCCACTCGTCTAATAAAAGTCAATAATAACGGCTATTTTTTCAATTTTAATCTTTACCAAACGAGCTCTATATATATAAAGGATTGTTATTGTGGACAAAACAAACAAGTAGAATTTATCTTAGAAATAGATATGTTCAAAGCAAACTTAGTATATCATAAGAATTTTAGAGCATGTTTCAGTCCCCCTTTTTTTTTTTTTTCAAACAATACATTTTGAATAGTGATTTGATGGAGAACATGTGTTTAAAAAATAAGAAAAATTTTTGGGTTTACTTGTAATATTATAATATCGAGAAATGCGTGGTTGAAAATAAGATTGAAAAAAATGTATTTTGAAAGACATTGTTGTTTAGTTGGTTTGACATCGACTATGAAAAGAGAAAATTCTTAAATAATCCCATCTAACAGTTTTAAACATTTAAAAAAGTGATATTTTTTTTTATTTCAATTTCATCTTGAATGAATATTGTCATGTATATGTTAGATTCATTTTTTCGCTACATGTTGACGCACACACAATTATAAATGTACCGCTCGAGACTTATTTCCAAGACGACCATTGTGGTTGTATGCTTTAATAACACGTTAGCTTGTTTCGTTAAAAAACTTAAAATGTGTTGAGATACAATTATTTTTAAATATTGGATGCTATGAAACTGGGAGAAATTAGTTCATGTTTGTCAAAAATTATAATTGCTTCTAATTTGATTAAACTCTATTTCTATTCATACATTTTGTAGATCTACAACTTTTATTTTTTTTATTATCAATTATAGTTTTGTGCAAACGTCATAAATCTCCTTTGAGAATTATGATAATTTGAGAGAAATTGTGAATTAATGAATGAAAGGAAGCAAATCTTGACGTTCCTGAATTTTTCTCAAAGTAATTTTGATAATTTTTCAATAATTCTATTTGCTTCTTTACCCACAAATTACAAGTTTAATCTCATATTGATGAGTTCTTGAACTTTGCCTTTGGAATCTTTCTACAATATATGATTGGGCCCCTTGTTTATGATGAAAGTTGATGAATATTGTTGTATGAGATGTGCCTAATATGTATTCTGTTGCTAAGTATTTGTAAAAAACGAAATTTGGTGAAAAATTATGTCCAAATTGATTTTCAAAAAAGTTCCAATCAAATAAAGAAATTTGTGTTCGCGCACGCATGTTTATGTCTTTGCATAATAGTCAATATTTTAGTTATAACTTTCTCTCCCAATATCTAATTGAAGGGATTCAAAGTTCTTTGGAAAACTATCTCAAAGTGATACAACTTCGCTAAAATAGAATTTTTTTCAATTCGAACGCTTACTATACCAAAAATGGGCTTCAATTTTTGACTAAAAATTTAGAATATAACTTGGGTGATTGAAAATTTATTTTGATTATATTCCATTTATTTTTTACTTCTAATTGCATTCAATTATCACCTAACAATCTTCAAAGTATCTTTTTGTGGTCCGAATCGACTATTGAGTATTTTCAACTTGGTCATCAAACTTTTGATTTCGCCATTTTTTCCTTGATTTTTCATTTTCTTTCAATTCCTCGTTCAACCATTGAGCTTAACATATATAACATAAAATACGATAATTTGGAATATATTTTATCAAAAACATTGCCAAACGTGGATATTTTAGGCCCCGAATAAGTGTATAAAGTACACTTATTAGGGGCCGTCCCTGGTAACATAACAGTGTTGAATAATTAATCTCTCTTCCCATTTGAATCTATCTCCGCGCAGTTCATATACATCGAGAGAAGGGGGATGGGTATGTAGATTTAGGTGGGTAAGGTTAAGAGGTAATGAGGTATTGGGGATGGGTTTGGCCAATTTCTGAATTGTAGAAGATTTTTGAAAAAATGAATCTGGATTTAATGTTTATATTTTCTCACTTCTTTCTACCTTCAAACTCCATATTTCTTCTACTGCCCTTTGAACATCAGCATTCTGAATTTTATGTTTATATTTTGTACATGAGTTTGTACCTCATTTCTAGATATTTGAGAAGCAATTGATGAAGACAACCAATTTGGACTTTCAATTTGAAAGGAGACAGAGAGTGAGAGAGGTGAGGGTGAGGACATGGGAAGGTTGGAAGAATTATTCCAAGAATACACGAGAATAAGGTACAAGCATTTTATGAGTGCTGCGCTGACACCACTTGTATGGTTAATTTTTATTTTTATTTTTATTTTCTTGTCATTTCCCAATGAAATTGTGCCACATCCTCCCTGGCTGCCATTTCCGTGTACACCAAGCAACTATCAAGTTGGAAACATTGATTATGAACGGTGGGATGTATTGTGGGGTTGCCCATTATTAAATTTCTAAGAATTTACTTTAATCATTTAAAACATATTAAATTAATTAGTCGTTGAGACTTTTCGTTAAAATCATTTGTCAACGCTCCCCATATATAATATATAATATAATATTTAGAACACTTCCCTCTTGAATGTCTATTCATAAATAATATGCCTCGTTGAGATATTACTATGGAAAACTATGTGAGAAAAATATTAAAGAAAGAAAAAGATTACTTAATTCTTTGGGATACATAACAAGAGTTGATTAATTAAAAACCTTGTTAGAAAATCTAATGGGACAAATCATCATCAAGAATAAAGAATATTGTACGTATATATTTACTTTCTCTTACAGTAACATCACTTGATATCATTAATTAGTTCATTCCAACTTTGTGTATCAACATCTCGAATGTTGTTGTAGTTATGCCCTTTCTCAGTTTGCCCCACCATACATGCATAAATACCTGGTTGAGATCGAGCTTTGCATCATATAAATATACTTCAAAATAAGTCAATGTCTATCATTTTTTTGGAGATAACAAAATATATGTTTAATTTAACTTCAAGTCAGGCTTGAGAAGATATATTCTTGTTTATGAAAATTGTTATATCAAGAGTCATGTAATATTAGTATTTAGTAAGATACGGACCATACGGTGGTATATCTATTCCACTAAGATATGATACTTCAGAGTCAATAAATTTTATCGTGTACTTCAAAGGCAAATAGATGTGCACTTTCCATTTAGAATTGTTTTAGGACTTGACTTTTTCTTTTTTTTTTTTTAGTTAGACATATACCACGTATTAAATTTATTGTAAAGCTAAAAAGATATCAAACATCAAAGTGCATACACCACAAAAGCATGTGTCTCTTCATAGTCAATATCAGTCCTTTGAAAAAAATCATTGTAATAGAAGTCATGCTTTAATCTTACGACTTAATTATACTCAGTTACTTTGTGCACAATTATCCATTTTATACTTTGGCTTTACAACTTTAGATATTTGGATTATGTCCAAAAACTTCAAGCATAAGATTTCAACAATTGGAATAGAGCATCGGCATGGCACCAAAGCTACTCATCTCGATCATATCAATGGACTTTTTATAATGAGTTCAATTATGTCTAGATTGCATCTTTCCATTTTGACCAATTTTTACGTCAACATTCTTCGACATATTTGAATTTATCATCCTCGCCTTCATTTATAAAACTAAGCTCTATATTGAATAACATATTATATATATTCCATCTTTTCCCCTTAACGATATAATTGATTGAGATCTCTTTATTTTCATTACTTGAATCTCTTATGAGATTTCACATTAATTGTGTTTATATACTTTTCAAGAGTATATGCCTCCTCAATTTGGTTCCTTTTTGTTCCTTTTTTTCATTTGGGGATTTCTATCTTTAGAAACGAATGTCACCAAGCTTAGATGCTAACAATTTTTTCTTTTGGGTCAACAATTGGAGATTAAGCATTTATAGCTGGAGACATTATGCCAATAGGGAAAGTTTCTAAAATTTATTTAGTCAGTTATTTTATATTTAACATAAGAGAAACGGATAAAATGGAGACATTATTATGCCAATAGGGAAAGTTCCTAAAATTTTCGAAATCATATGGTTGTCTCTAAAATTGTCATAATTTTTTAATTTTTATTTTTAAAATTTACCCAAACTTAGCCCATGTTTGGAATCCAATGTAATGAGTTTTTGGGATAATATATTTTTGAATGGTGATTTTTTTTTTAAAAAAAATGTGTAATTTAAAAAAAGGAGAAAAATTAAGTTCACGTAATATTATTTTACTGAGAATGTGCTGTAAAAATGAGGAGGAAAAAAGTACTTAAGGAGACGAAACAGGAGGCTAAATAAACTATCATGAAAATATCAATACATAAAGCATCTCAAAAGTAGAGATGGCAAAAAAATACGTTCAACTCGAAACTCATGGGATTCCGCCCCAAATGGAGCGAGGATCACCCGCCTAATCGGGTAAACGGGACGGGGACGGTGTGAGGTTCATTGCCCTGAAGTGGGTATGAGAATCATTGTCCCCGCCCCGCTACTCGCCTCGTTTAAAATTAATTTTAAATTTAAGTTTTTCATCAAATAAAAATAATAGATTTATTATATTTTTAAAAAGGACATAAGTTATTTTTAACAAATTGGTAAAAAAAAATAATATATACAAAGTAAAGACATAAAAAAAAAAAAATAAAAAAAATGGGGTAGATGACCCGCCCTGCCCCTATCCCACTCTGTCTCGTTTTAAACGGGTATGGTCGTATGGGGATGGGGTAAGATAACAAAAATATCCGATGGGACGGAGGAGAGAATGGCTGACCCGTCACATACCCAACCCGTTGTCATCCTTACGCAAAAGTCAATAGTCGTTTAAGCATTAGAAGTGATGTTTGAAACAAAATTTTTAGCCAGAGATCATTTGTATGGTATAACAAAACGTTTAGCAACTTGTATCAACCTACATATAAATCACTATAGGTCTTCACACTTAATCAATACAAAATTTCCTCATCACTTTCTCGATCTATCGATGACAAAAAATCGTGGAAGAATCGAGAAATCTCCTTCAAATCTATTACTGATTTAATTCTAAGAAATTCTCCTCTAAAAAAGTTGTTCCATGAATTGTGACATTTGTTAGTAAATTATGAGATTTTATATTGTTTGGGCCTCAAAAAATGATGAAACAAATAGAAATGGGGATGCATAGGGCTTCAAGTGGCCACTTTTTTCAGCCACAAAAGAAAATGAAAAATAATGGCACAGATACGTCTAGGGCAAAATGATTTTTTTCGAAAATGTGTTAAAAAAGTGAAGAAAAGTTGTTAGTCTATGAGTGGTTGAAAATATTTTCGGACATAGTGATTTTCAAAGAATCTCATGCCAAACAAGCTCCGAATCTAATTAAGGGGTTGTTTGATAAATATTAAAATTATATTTTTAGTAAATTTTGATAAAAGTTGATGGAATGTGTGAATGAAAAGTTGTGGGATCAATGAAATATGTTGTTAATATTGATTGTTTGACTTTAACTTAGAGTAAAATTTGATTTAAATCAATACCAAACATGGCCTAAATATAAGCTGTTTGAGCCGCAGTAAAATTGTCCTTCTTATTCTTCTACTCATTTTTAACCACACATTATTTAATAAAATAATATTTTTCATCACATCAATAATTTGTCCTTCTTTTTCAACCACACATTCTATTAATTTACTATTCTAAAATACATTCTTCTAAAATAATGTGGTTCAAACACACCCTAAAGAAGAAAACGAGAAGATTATTTCACCACAAATGAATTGATAGATAATTATGTTATAAGTAGTTATAAATAAGACAGTACGAAGTTTTTAACTTTTCAATATGGTCCAATACCGTGAGATCGAACCAAACACGCCCATTTTTTCAGCATCTTCATAGTTACATAAAGACAAACACACTCAATTCAACATCTCAAAAGGTTTGAATCTAAAAACTGGGCCTAAGGACACTTAGTCTTGTTGTGATGGGTGGTCATATCAGTATAACATGTTCCACATCTCTCTCTATTGCCAGAGGTTCCTGGTGGCACACACTTGCACCTCACACAACAAGTGCCACATGCCCTCATGCACAAATTTTGCCTAGAGTGCTGGCTGCACCTGTACTTGCACAGCCCACCGCAGTCGATGCTGTGAGCTGGAGCTGGAGCTGGAGCTGGGGTTGGAGCCAAAACCAGAGCCGAAGCATGAGTGTCAAAGTATTTCGTGATCCTAAGAACTGTCAACAAAGCAAAAACTAAAATTAAAACTGTTTTTGGCACATGTTTGGGAGTGATTATAAATTGTGAGTCCCACGTACTGTGTACATAATAAGTTGATAATATAGTTAAGTCCTTGTTTGGTGTTGACTGTTTGCTACATCATCATTTTCAACCTTGTATTCACGCAATAAAATATTTTTCACGTAAATTCAATTTTTTTTCCTAATATTTAATTACACTTTCCCCTAAAAATACGGTTCAAAACTCTTTTTTTGTTTTTTTAAATAATGGACACCAAATAGGGGCTATGTGTCCCATGAAATGTATATTTCTGAAAGGTTTATATTATAATTTAAGCTTTGCCAAAGATGTACTTACTACATTATTGGTGCACCAATGTGTTATAAATAAATTAAGGGACGACGTCACATTAAATCATTCTTTGATGATAATTAAATTAGATTTTTAGCAAATTTTGATAAAAATTAATGAAATGTGTGGTTTAAAAATTGTGGATACGTGTAAAAAAAAATAGTTAAAAAAAACTAATTGATCACTCACCCATGCCCTGCATGAGATTTCTGTCGGTGCCTCTGGAAAACACCTGAAAAACACAGGCACGCAAAAAGACAAGATTGAGGAACAAAATCCACAGTGGCATTTCATCAAACACTTAAAAGAGGAAACAAAAAACTAAAAGAAACAAGACAAATTACATGAAATGGCTCGCTGTGATGTTTCTTTTCTTCATCAATCCTTAAATCAGACGAAGCCTGCAAGTTACACCGTTAAATCATAATAAATTATACATTTATGGTAATTAAAAGAGAGCCCTTTTGAGATCTTTACCTGGGAAATACAGAAGAGAAAAAGAAGAAGTGCAAGAATCACTCCTGCAGCCATGATTGTAGTGCAGTTGAATTGTGTCGAGGAAGTCTTGCTCTTTAATAGAGGAAAATTTATTTCGCTGTTTCCAAATTTGCCCTTGTATAGTAGCTAAACCGGTAAAATGAGTCGAGTGGGACACTTTCAACAAATTTATGCCTTGTTTATTTCGGATTAAAATCAGATTTTAATTTAAATCAAAATCAAATAATTCTTTTCAACCACACATTTCAAAAATTTCTATCGCAATCTACTAAAATTATAATTTTAATTCTCACCAAACACTCACTTAGTATCAAAAAGAGCCAAAAGGCACGTGTTGGAAACTCGACACTACCAAAGCACTCTTCAAACAACTCGACCACATAAAGGTCGACCCTCCATGAGGGTTAACCCACGGACCATGGGTACTGACCGAGCCGTCCAACTAATTTAAACCATTTTTATAAGAGTAATAATATTATTTAGTACCACTAGTATTTAACATTAATTTAGGTGACAGTACTCGTAATATTAAATTAAGAATTTAACTAAAATAAATATTTATGACCTAATTAATAGAGTCAATAATATGTTGATATTTACTGGTGCTCAAAATTATTTGTGCTAGAGATCATTTTTCTTTTTTTATTATTTTAAAAAGGCAGTCAAAATATCTCGTTAAAAACTGGGATTTTTTCTGTACCAACTCATTTACTCAACATGCCCTTTTTTAATGTACCAACAGACACCTACCAGTTTGTGCCTGGAACCCGTGGCAAAAAAATGGACAAGTCTTCAACTTTTAATTATAAGCCAGCTGGATAATTGTCAAAAAGATTTCGGCACTTGTATACTCAATTATACACAAGGGTTTAAAGAATGTGAATGAAAAAATTGATTATATTTTAAATTGATAAATGATAAAATATTATGTGATATTATATAAATTTCAATATACATGTAGCAAGATCTTTGTCAATAATGAATAAATCGATTAAGTTACATGTACCTTAAGTTAAACATTCATATGAGGTGATTTTTTTTTATCTTTAGACATTCATCTTTACAACACTTTAGGCAATGAATGACACATCAATTTTGGTCTCCCGCGCCCAGGAGACCAAAAAGCAAGTATTTGTTTTAAAGGCTGACACACAAAGCCAATTTTTATTCTTTTTAATTTTTCTTGAAGTTCTTTTTTTGACATTTTTGTTCCACTTTTTTTGCAATAATTTATTAGTTTAATTTTTTTATTTTTTATCTATACATTAATTGATGATTATTGCTATTTTCATACTTATGAAATTAAAAAAAGTTGTTTGAATAAGAATATAAATATAAAATCAAATTGACTTAACATAAA
>CAIGRL010292167.1:0-15864 GCA_903798325.1 Fraxinus xanthoxyloides
ATCATAACATTTGTAAAGTTCATAAATATAGTCGGGCTGAGTTGGGCGGGTTTATTCGATTTTCATGAGTTAACACATAACCCAACCCGCATACACAACAAACTCATCCAACCTGTGTAAAAACTACAAAAAAATCAACTCAAACCAATCTGGTTGGTTCGACTTGGACGGTTTTGGCAGGTTCGGTCGGGTTTTGCCCACCCCTAGTTGAAAATGAGTAGAAGAATGAAAATAAAATTTTTAGAGCCTGTTTGATACGGCTTAAAATCCAATTAAAATTGAAAATATGATTGTTATTGGGTCACATCCGTCTAATAAAAGTCAACAATAACGACTATATTTTCAATTTTAATCCGATTTTAATCTCTACCATTTTAATGTGTACCAAACAGTGGCTTAAAATACAATCATAAATCAACATTTTCATCCAATCTTTTCCCTCCACATTATATTATGTAATTCATTATGTATATATTTATGTACGAGTAACAAAAATCTTTGTTTTGTAACATTCTGTTATGAATGTGTTTGGCACCCATTTTTTGAGAAATTAAAAATGAATTATTCTACTTGTACCAAAAAGTTTGTCAACTTTGTTGTCGCCATATGGTTTTTTGTCAACAAAGTTGTCAAGTTTTTTGGTATAAATAGCACGGTTGATTATAAATTTTGGAATAATGATTGATGAAAGAATATGTAGTTGAAAAATAATAATAAAAAATTTAAATTTGTATGTAATATTATTTTATTTGACTAATATGTTGTTATAATTAAGAAAGTGAACATTTTAAGAAAAAATAATGCGTGCCGAGCACCCTCTGTTGGATCCACACTAGCTAATGATCAACGGTCCACATTCCACACCATATTTCTCAAAAAAAAATCTGCGCCGTTGATTTGTTCCAAAGAATATGAACAGTAATTAAATTTCAAATCTGCTCCTCCAACGGCCAAATTTTCAGAGGGCTTTTCCACAGGCCGCACACGTATATATACCCATCCATCCTTCATAGCCGCTCCATTCTCCATTCCAAAGAAAACCCATCACGAAAAAATTCTCTCTCTACGAGAAAATCTTCCCAAATTTGCAGCAATCTTCAGTTCGAAACCTGAAGCTATGGATTTCCACAGCCTTGCAAGGAGAGAACTCCAGGCTCTATGCAAGAAGAACAAGATTCCGGCTAATATGACTAATGTCGCCATGGCAGATGCTCTCAATGCTCTTGAGATCGTAAGTTTTCTGCGATCTTTGAATCTTTATTTCTTGATTTTGTCTCATATTTGTTTGTTTGTTTTTATTTAATTGCACTGAATTAATCGTGGCATTGTTAGTTGCTAAGTTTCCATACCTCCCATTTGATATAGCAATGAATATTACGGTGAAGAAAGATTCATTTAACTGAGCCCAAAATTATTTGTTATTGTTATTTGTAGTTGCACTGTATTAATCTCAAAGATCTCCTGTTGTGGTGATTTTCAAAGTTGATTGTTTAACTTATCTGTTACAATAAAAAGCCTGAAGGGAGTGTGGTTTTGAAAATTCATATTGGTATAGCAACTAATAGGACGATGAAGAATGGCTCATGTAGAAATTTATTTGTTGTTGCACTGTATTATTTTAGAAGATCTTCACATTCGATTGTTTTAATTACTCTATTACAATAGAAAGTCTGAAGGGAAAGTGGTTTTTAAAAAATACATTGTGATATAAATAGTGTTTTGATTGACAAATCTGTAAATTAATGGAAATGGAATAATAGGTCGAAGGGATTGAAGAATACTCGATACCAATTGAATCAGAAACTGCTCAATCATTGGTTGAGTCACCAGCAAAGTCAGAAACAATTTCTCCATGTGTGATTCGCAGTGTTGGCAGAAGTACAAGCCGGAGAAATGTTGATAAAGAGGAGCCCAAAACTTTGCCATCAAGGACTACTATACGGCGTTCAACAAGAAATGCAGTTGCTGGAGATGAAGGTGAAAAGGGTGTTGCAGTTGAAACTCCTGCAGTTTCAGCGACTACAAGAAGGAGGGCTCAGGTGTCACGGGTTCAGAGAAAAGTGGAGATTCAATTTGAAGAGGAGGAAAATGGAAAAGATAAAAAGATTGTTCCACCGACCCCTGCTCCATTGGGGACTGTTAGCCGGAGGAAGGTGAAGGAAGAAGAGGTTACAGTGAAAAAAGTGTATAGCACGCGCAGATCAGTGAGGTTGGCTGGGAAAAGTGTGGAGACATTGATGGCCAACAAGGACGAAAAATTGGAAACTCTTAAGCAAGAATTGTTTACCAGTGATAATTTGGATATGAATCTGAAACAGGGATCAGATGATTCGGATAAAGTTATGGAAATCAGTGGTATCTTTCTCAACTTGTTCAAGTTTCATTTGCATTTTATAATCTCAAGATTCTCCATTCATCAATAATTTTCTATGATTGCAGGTGTTGTTACGAAAACAATGTCAGAGGATGATTCGGAGAAAACAGACAATATGGTTGTTGTTTTCGAAGAGGAAAAGGAAGAGAGCTCTGTTGAGGAGGGACGCGATGAATCAGAAATTATTGCTGGTGAAAACATTGAAAATCAATTAGACTTTAGCAATGAAATTCAAGAAAATGATGGTATACTTACATAAAATTATTTCATTTATGAGACTAGAAAATTTAGTAGTAATGTTATAGAATTTTTAATGTAGGTTCTCGTAATATGTGTATTTCTGAGGCCGATAATGCACTTGACAATGGTGTCAAATCGAAGGATATGGAGGCTGATTGTATTGTGAATGATGTCCTAAAAAACAGAGGTATTCTATTGTGCTTAGGCTGGGTGCTTTCTGAATTCATCCTTTTTCATTAACTTCTCTATGAAATTAATTTTGTGTTGCCTTATGTACATTTGGATGATTTGCAGACGATAAAAATTTTTGTGGTACCAAGAGTCCAACAGAGACACACAAAGAAATTGAGAATGCAGAAGCTATGGATTCTGAAGTTTTCCCAGACATCTTAGTTGATGAAAATTCTTGTGACGTTGATTTCGAAAAGGAGAATCAGAATGAACTGAAGGACGATGATTTGGTGAAAGATGTTGAATCGGGGCTATCCACAGAAGAAGAGGCAGAAGCTAATTTCGATTTCATTCATCATTCGACTGTCCCTAAACAGATTGGGGAGAAGTGTGACTCGGTTGGAATTCTTGAATCTGAGCAAAGCAAGCAAGAGGAAGTGCAATCATATAGTATAGATAGTGAACAGACAGAAAAAGTTTCACTGAGCTTTGCAGGATCAGATCCAGAACCCGTTGTTCAATCTACTGATTTCACAATAACGAAGATGCCAATCCGGAAAACTCCTAGCAAGACACCCGAAACAATTAAGAAAATGCTTGATGTTTCGGATAATAAAGAAAACCTTGGCAGTGCCAGCAAAATTTTGATTTTCACAGAGAAGGTGAAGACTCCAAGCAAGACACCAACGACGAATAGAAAAATGACTGATGTTTCAGATAACAAAGAGAATCTTCACAATTGCAAAAAACTGTCGATACTCACTAAGGAGAAGGTGAAGAAAGCTAAAGGCACCACTACTGAACAGAATTTGCACGAATTAAGTTTGAGAAAACTGACGATGATGTTCAAAGAGAAACTACAGATTACGAATCAGTCGAGCAAAAATGAGATTGACCCTAAGGTGTGATTTTTTGATTCCTTTCTGACATTATATCTTGTCCATTGGATTAGTCTGTACAAAACAGGCAAACATGAACTTATTAATCCTTTACTGTTTGACAAGCAGACAACAACAGCAACGTCGAGGACAGCTCTTCAAGCACTTCCAGAGAATCAATTGGTAGACGAAACCCAGATCTGAATGATACGACGGTGTTTTGAACCATCTTGGTTTGCTCCCTCGAAGACGCAAAAAGATTGAATTTTGTTTCTATTTTTGAGTACGATTTTCTGATATTTGCTTGGCAAACTTTATGTCATTGCCCCTTCGGATAATAATCAAAATCTCTCTTCTTTGCTCAATGATATAACATTTATGATATTTCACGTTCTCACTATTTCTTCCAAATTGTTTTCACGAAGTGATTTCACAGCTGAAAATGCTTACAAACCTTTAACGAAGTACTCATTCAAAAGTTCCAGTAAACAGTAACTATAACAGTCCATGAAAGTAAAATGGACACGTCTATGAAGATACAGACTGCTTGGGCCCAACACAACCAATTATGAACAAATAAATGAGGTGGAAATTACACAAAACCAAAATTTAAAAGTTTCAATTTCAAATTTTAGATATAAATTTTATTTATACAAAAATAAGATATTATTCTCTATCTAAACTCAAACCCGAAAAATCTTAAATCATTTATCACATCTTCATTCCCCTCTTTCTCTTATGTCCTCTCTCTCTCTTCTTCCCCTCGCAAGGCTGTCGTCACCGAAGAAGACAGCGAAGCTGCAGCGCTCCCTACGATTGCCGGTCGATGCTGTTGTGAACGGCAGATTCTATCTATCTTCGTCTTCACCTTTTTTTTTATTTGATGAGGTGTGTGGTGGTTGAGGTTGGTGGTCGGCGACGATGGCGATGATAATGGTAGGGTTGGGGATTTTTTTTGGTTGTAGGATGGGGTTAGTGGTGGAGCTCCTGTCGTTTTGGTGGTGGCGGTGGTGGTGTGCAGCACGTTGTGGTTGACGATGGTAGAGTATAGATGGTGATCACGGTTGTGGTGGCGTTGACAATAATGGATTTGAGGAAGTGGTGGTCGTGTTGGCAGCGGTGATGTGGACGGTGTTGGTGGGGTTGTGGGGTGTTGCAAGATGGAGTTGGATGAGGTTTTGTTGATGGTGGCGGCGACGATGGGTTTGTCACAATGGTGGTGGAATGCCATGACGACGTGGTGGTGTTTTCTATGATGTGTTGATTAGTTTGAGGTGATTGCGTTGCTGTCGAGAGGAGGTGGTCGTTGTAGTGGTGGTGATGATTTGGGCAGCAAAAGTGGCGATGGTGCTATTGGAGAGAGGGAGTGCGGTGGTGGTCATAAGTGTTGATGATGGTCACAAATTATTTGGTTGATTGTGACCAATGAAAATGATAAATTATGACTAAAAAATAATGTGACCTAAAAAAATTTTAATTTGTGACCGATAAATAAATTGTAACGTATAAATTTATTATTTGTGACTAATGAACAAATCGTGACCTATAAAATTTCTAAATTGTGACCATAAAATAATTTATAACATAAAATTTCTGTTTGTGATCGAAATATGATGTGCTAATTAAATTGATAGAATTATGACCGATGAATAAAATATGACATATAATTTTTTGATTTATGATCGATGAACAAATTGTAACCTATAATTTTTTTAATGGTGACCATAAAATAATTAGTAGTATAAAATTTGTGATTTGTGATCAATTAATAATATGTGACTAATTACATGGAATTTGTGATAAAATTATATGAAATTGTAACCTTAATATATTTAATTAATAAATATATATTTAATTAATTAATTTATAAATATAATTTAAAAAAAAATGAGATTTGAAATTTTAAATATTAATCTCTTAAATTTGAAGTGAGTGAAATTAAACCTCCTATTTATGAATTTTTCCCATAAATGAATACCTGCGGAGCATCATTCTACCCGTCTACTTTCCGAAACTCTTTTTCCTACTCTACCCAAATGTTCATACTGAAATCCTTCACATTCTGACCTCGACAAACACCATCACTGAGCCGTGTGTAGGGCAATACCAGCTGCCCGTTTACTGAAACCACTTTTCTGAAATAAATAAATACACATACACCTTACTATTTTGGTACATGCTCCTCAAACCAGAGCACATCCTTGACAAGAATGGATTTCGTGACATTTTGAATTGGCTATCTTGTATTTATTTCTAATAAGTTGTTTTGAACTAATAAATCTCATATTATGTCAATTCATACTAGCTCAATTTATTCAAATTGTAACCTTACAATGAAAAACATTCACCAGCCCAATTTGTCGTTCGTGCATTCCTGATTTTACCCACTAGGTCCATTTGGGTGTCTCTGTACCTAGTAGCATGCTTTCAAAGGGTACCAAGAAATCTCACAAGCATGAATTTTCCGGTTGAATGAATGCCTAGCACATAAACCCGATGGAAGCAGAGGTCAAATTCTATTCTCATAAATAGGGTCTAGCCAGTCAAAAGTTCAATTCCATCCAAATCAAATCAAATCCCAGGGCTCAAAAATGAACCCCCCCACTCCAAACACCACTACCTGGCCATTCTGAAAACAAGTGTCCAGAAAGCCTAAGTAAAACCACCATTCAGATAGAGAAAAAAAATGCAGCCAGATCACAACAATAAAAATAATCGTGTTGTTGAACAATTAAAGGTGCCACAAACCACAATTTAAAGTAACCACTAAAAGAATACGTCTAAAATCTAGAATACAAAAACTATACCACCAATGCCTAGACAAAAACAGTACGTCTGCATAATCTGCGAACTTTGTATACATTGGATTGAACCTATTCTGAGTAGTCGACAGGCCCCAGAGGAGACCATTCTAACAAACAGTCCAAAATTAGCCCCGAATTACAATTGTCACAGCAGATTCAAGGATCCATAACAACAATATGCTGTAACCCTACCCTAGAATCTGATTACAACCAACCAGCACGCGATTTCTTCAGAACCAAACCGCGTGCCTGGACACCTCCACCAATCACCACACAAATTCAAATTGCCGAAGACACGATAACATGGAGAGAAAAAATACAGATGGAAAGTCGAAATGTATGATTATGGATTCACAGGTGCCCAGACCTAATCCTCGAAAGTTAAAAAATCCAAAAAAGTAGTCTTGGGCGCAAGATTTGCCAGCACTTATGAGTCCACCATCTCATCTTGAATCTCGTTGGGTGCAATGAGTCCAGGGATCGAAAGCATCCTCTGTCGCTCCTTTTCTCTCTGCGCAGCAGCTTCCTCAGCATAAAGATCTTTGTTGTCCTGTGCAATGGATTGATAGAAATCAAGACGATGACACATTTTGACCACAAAAATCAACATTCGACACCTCAAGTACATGTCTTGGTAATCACTATGGACATAAATGCATGATTGGTGTGCAGTTTTAGATTATATTGGAAATTAGAATAGACAATACTTTTAGCTTCTTTTTTCTTATTTAATTAATATTATCTAACCCACCTTATCAAACATGCATGACATGGTTGTTCTGTACTGGACAGTATAATAAGTAAGATTTAAGATTCATTTTCTTCTTTGATAAAAGTTCAGTGCAGTTTAATCCTTCCTACCAAACATGCCATTAGCAGCGTCCCTACTCAAAAGTTTAGACTCAATCCTTTTTTTCATTTTCCTTTAAAAAACAGATCTTACAAGTGTAATAAAGTCAAGTCACATCTGAGCAGACTTTTAGTTGGTGCATTTTTCCCTAGAGGTAAAAAGCACTCAAGAAAACAGAAGCATCTTGACAAAAGGGAACGTGAAGGGTAGTAGAAGCTGAGACAATCAACCTGAGCTGAAAATTCTTTCGACTGAACGAGAAAGTCTCGTATGTGGTTCTTGAACGCGGAAAGGTCAGCCCTAGACTCAAAAAGTTCGTTTACAAATTGGGTCACCTAAAAAGAGACCACAAATTAAAAATTAGTAAATGCAGTGGCACCACATTATTGTTGTATAAGAACAATGTTCCACAGATTATTCTTTTATACCTCAGTTGCTGTCATGTTGGGGAAAGACGAGCTCAAAAGTTTAATGGTGTACTCACGAACAAACATGGCATTGTTTGGATAAGGGTAAGGAACTGCAGTGACGTCCCATAAAGGCTCAGTCAAAAGACCGGATTCGACCTGTTTCATCACAATTGAGACGTGCTTGTAGGGAAAAGAAAAAAATGCATGCAAATATTATAAAGATAAAAATTGTAAAATGAATAAGTAGAAATGTTACCAGGCAGAACAAGTGTTGCAGCACCAGTACATGCAATTTAAAACCAGGCTTATGGAAGGTGTCCGTTAGAACAGCAAAAATCTCTTGCTCTATTGTCAAAAAGTAGGTTTTATAGAACTGATTGCAGAACTCAGAAGCCTGACAAGCAACCAAAGAGATAGTAAGGACCAGCTCAGAATGAGTTGTATAGGCGAGAAAAAGAAAAATAACCACAACACACCTGAAAGTTTTTCAGCATCTCCAATAAAAGGTTAAGTCCAGTTTCAGCAATGTTCCGTTCAGTATGCCGAAAAGCCCAAATGATGGAGTCCATAACAAGCTTTAATTGCTGATGTAAAACCCCAATAGAAAACCAGAAAAATCATACGCAGAAATGACAAATTAAAAACATATTTCCCAATAAATTATAATAACTTGAGCCCAAGTTTAAGAAGAATTGAACAGACACAATCTATTGCGCATACTATAAAATATGACACAAACCTCACTGGACAACTGGATCAGAGCACGGAAACAATGTGTAGCAATGGCACGAAGTAGTGAAAAAAACTTGAGTCGGTGCTCAGGATAATCTTCAAAATTCTTTGTAATCATCTGCAATGAAATAACCAACAAAGGCAAACACAGTGAAAAATAAAGACGGACACAAATAAAAGCTCAACTCTAGCATGGGTAAGATTTAACTAAGATTTTTCCTCAAATAGAAAAATAATATAATAATATTAAAATTCTTACAGGATATTCAATTGTTCCTTATTAGTTTTCATACTTTGAAAATGTTGTATAATGATTTCATTATCAATTTCCTCAAACACATTGTTTTGAATATACTCTACCAAACTGTCATTGTCATTTTCCTAAGTGATATCCACCAAGATTTAACTACTTGATTTCTTTACAACTTATTAAGAATGTTGAATTACAAGCGCAGACTTAACTAGATTCTGGCTTCAAGGCTCCGAACTCTACTTTCGAGCTTAACACAAGCTATGACAAGTCAAGTCATGCTATCAAAAACCTAAGTGATATCCACCAATCATTTCTACCTATTTATAAATTAAACCGTCTATAATTTCTCCCCAAACAGAGGCTAAGACTTTTATTATATAATTTCTTCTTTAATCATGTCCAACTGTATTTCGTGCTTAAAACTATCCTGAAGCTAATGTGTGAAAATAAGAAATTCAATGTCCTATTATAATACTCTAGTCAAACGAGTCAAATAAAATAAAATTAAACCAAACTAAACTAAGAAAGTAAACACGTGCCAAGCAAATTAAAAAAAGAAAACGAAAAAAAATAGTGATTCAAGTGAAATGCATTGAACAAGGCTTGGTGTAGAGAGAGAGAGAGAGATAAACAAGGAACAAAAGGGAGAAAAACCCGAAATAAAGCTTAGAAAAAGAAAGAAGAAAAAAGAGAAGAATCTGAAAAAGAAAAGAGAGAAGGCGGCAGCTTACATCTGTGCTTCATTTCAATTCTAGAGTTACAACCGAAAGGTAAGAACAAATTAAGGAAATCAAAAATTTACAAAGCTGTGCGCATATGCATTGTGGGGAAGGAAAAGGGGAAAAAATCAGGAAACTAGCTTTAAAGATGCCGATGATGATGCCTTCCTTTTAAGTTACATATTTTTCTTGATGTAAAACCCAATATCAAACTGAATCTATTTACATAAAAGAGAAGAAAGAACTGAATCAATTCTTTTCTCCAAATCCAGTGAGCATTTGCCCTCTCTGGGCCTCAGGACGCTCCGCCCTGCCTAACATATTGTATGAATGAATTAGAAATGCAATAATTTTTTTTGTAGACAGAAAGGGCAGCTCACTGGGGTTTGGATCAGGAGATGGAAAGGAAGCAGTAACTAAAACTTTCAACCTTAACTGAATTAGGAACCTAGCATAGATCTAAATATTTGTACAGCCATTTATCATATTCAGACTTTTGAATCTGACGTCACTTGATTGGATACACAAAGAAAGAAAAATATAGTACATAAACATGTGTGTTGAATGTATAATGAGATCACATTTTTATAAATGCGTGTTCGGATGAGTGCATATTCAGGTAAAAACAACTTTCGTATATGGTGAGTAGGGGACTAATAAATCTTCACAAGACCAAAACACGGATCAGCACAAAATTGCATGCTTAATGAAGTCCACATTTTTATAGACGTGTGTTCAAATGAGTGCATATTGAGGTAAAAATAACTTTCGTATCTGGTGAGTAAGGGAAATAATCAATCTCTTCACATGACAAACACAGATCATCACAAACATCACCATCTGGGACATAAAATGTCTAAACAATATTCACAAACCTCCAAAGTACACTGAAAAACAGCTTCAAATATGCGAGGAACGTCCTCAATCATTGTCCCCTTGTATCTGGACAAGAAAACAAGAGCAAAAGGAAATTAGTTGCAAAACCTGACAGCATCCTCAACAATATTAAATGCAACTGTAAGCATTAGCACCTGACATTCTAGGCTATTATAACCTTCAAGTTAGGGAAGAAAGAGGAGAAATTTGATGTGGATATATAATTATAGCTTGTTTGGTTTCATTATAATCACCTTATAATTTAAAAGTCAACATTAATAATAACTACACTTTCGCAACTACTCCCCATTTTATCCACACATTTCAGGGGGCCCAATTACTTCACTTCATTATAATCTCATTATAATTTTTCCCAAACAAGCACTAATACCAGTATAACAGTTCATCCAGACATTATTTATTCTAGTGGGCCCCGTGTGGAGCAAAATATTAACACCACATGAAGCAAAATCTCAAAAGAAAGAATAAGTAGCATACTTGTTAATTATTGTGGCAAAAAGAGAGAGAACTTCAGACTCTCGCGCATCAGGCAAATTCCGAGCATAATCACCTAGCACAGGGTCCATCATTGGAGGAACAAACTGCTTTCCAATATGAGGTTGATCTTCAGCTTTGTCTAGAAATGTCTCGATGAGCTTTAATGTTTCCCTCTTAACTGATCTGTTCAAAATTGACATAATTGTCAGATGACTCATGTTGTAGGAACTATACTCCAAAATTACACTCACCGTAGAAGTTTCACAATGGATGTTCTTGACGCAAAGGGTCCTCCTTGTGCAATACTGGTAGATATAAGCTCACTGTACATTCTGTGGGACATAATTAAAATGCAAATCAAGCAAATCACTGGGAAAAACTCAGTAGACAAAAGTGTAAAATAATGCAGTGATTGTAAGAACATAAGAATTATGCATACCTGTACACGTTGAGCATGTCCAAAAAGATCAGAGAGATCTGTGGCAAGAAATAAGTTCCAAGAGAACTGGCAGCACTAGTATTTGTCTGCCAAGCAACAAGAGAATTACATAAGATTACATTCATAAGTACAAAGATGGAAGAAGACTGGACAACAGGCATGATAAAGAGATGAAGACCTATAAAGATTGCATAGAATATAAGATTTAAATGATATACATTTGGCTTTATCTAACGGCTTTTATATCAAATGGTCCAACATAGTATCAGAGCAAACAAAGGCCTTGGGTTCAAGTCTCACGCCCACTTGCGGAAAATTATGCTCGTGTAAGGCTTTAATGGGAAAAATAAATCCCCACCTACACGTAAAGGGGCATGTTGAAGATAATATTCAAATGACATATATTTGACCATATCTAAAAGCTTAAAATTTTAGATCAAGTGGTTCAACAGATTGTATTTAAAACTTTAATCAATTCAAATCTATTTGTATCTCATCTTCACATTAAAAGATTAACAAGACCCAAATATGAACCAGAGGCAGTATGTATATGACAGAACACCCCACACAACCATACTCAAGTAGTGGCATAAACACCATTTATGTATCCATGCACAGCAGATTATGAATCCAATTATGAGAAGGAAAATGCATTATATGTCATCAAACTATTTTCTTCTAAGTAAAAGAATGCTGAGAATGCCAGATTCAACATATCTGCAATATACATCTAAATAATGCTTGCTAAGACAAATATAAACCAATGCTTACTCAGGCAAACTACCTGCAATATATTTAGAACTGCCCTGATAACGTCTTGATCTTTCAAGAAATCCACACTCTGGCGTGCCTGCCCAATAATTTCAGCCCACTTCTGCAATCAAGAATATTGTTTATTATTTATGATGCATCATCCAAGGAAGAAGAAGGGCAGAAGTAGACATAGCTAAACAGGGTCTGAGAGAATAAACAGATGATTAGCAAGGATCTTGCCTGATTGGGAAGAGCCATCAATCTCTGTAAATATTCATCCCTTTTATGAGGGTCAGATTCCGCTTGAATCATATGACCAACCTAAAAGGGAAGGCAGCACCAATTAAGAATGCACATGTAAAATAATTGGTTATGTTTATACACTTAAATCAAGAAAGTATTAATCAAAGATTTCCACACAATCATCTTTATGCCAAATAAAACATACTTACAGATTCATAAAAGGAGTGTATCTGATGAGGCTCAAGATCTGCAATAGTTGCTGGAAGACTTGTTAAGAGTTCTGATACAAATGGTTCATTCTCCCCAACCTGAAATTAAGGGATCACACACCCAATATGCTTATCCTTTTTATTTCAACATGCTATTTGCCTGATCAAATCATTGAACAATAGGCACCAGTCTTATGGAAAGATCAGAAGCGGCTTACCTGTACAAGAACAAATTTACGCTTGCACTTCTGTACAATTTTCAAGAATGTATCACAGGCCATGTCCTACAAATAAGCAAATAGAAATTCAATAATGAAAAAAGGAAAAGGAAATGCCCAAACAGGATATAATCATATGAACGTATTTTCGTAGACCACATGGATGACAATCAAAGTTAAAGACGTCTGCAAAAATATATTATTATATTAAGAAAATGTGAGAGTAAATATTTACCTGAACTCCAGGATGTGTCTCGTGCATGAACTCAAACAACTTATTCACTACTGTTTTCAGGAACTTCCAATGGGCCCTCAGAAATCTTGGATACTGCCCAACCACATACCTGGATATCCCAAAAATTCAGAAAATTAAAATTCAACTAATAAATTACAAATCACACTCAACTATCTCCCGAGGATCACCTCTACTACACCAGAGGCACCACAATGCTATAGTGATTGAAGGACCCTCTTGCAACACTATATCTAACTAACAATATAACCTTTATACTATAATCCTCACATTATGTTACTAGCAATGACAGCCTTGTTGTCTTTTCCTTTTGTGATTTCACAGAGGTTCAAAAGATCACGAATCACCATCACCAGAAATCTGTTTTCCTGCCAAAGGTAGAAAGTTACCTAAATCTTAAAGAGCAAGGAGCAGACCTTCATATATGTACAATGTATCATGTATGTATTAAAACAAGTCCCGAGGCTCTAACTTGAATGGTCATGTTAAACAAAACTACCACAAACTTAAACTATATAACCATAATGTCTGTAAAGTTCGATTCCAACAAAATATAACACTAGAGGACAAAAAGCAAGTACATTTCCGAGAAAATATAATGCCAAAGGACAAAACAATTCTATAGAAGATTATTTATTTATTTATTTTACTCAAGAGAATGAAGTACAATAAAAAAATTTAGCAAATTTTAGCCTCAGTGAGCTAACATATTGTTCATAGTAATATACCATGGGTACATGCAAGCAAGATCAAGAAAATTATAATGAATGAAATCCCAGATTAAATTGAGATTAGCATGGGAAGTCCGCAAACAATCGTGAAACAGATGAAGGGAAAAGGAAAAGAAACACACATAAGCCTACCTGCTCCTCCACCATCGACCCAGATATAGATCCAATTGCCCAACATAATGTATTGAGGTTGTTCCAGGTCCAATCCTCTCCGTTTAGTTGTTTACTTAATTTAGTCAGCATCTGTATTTATACACAAAAATTAAGCATATACATTGTGCCCATGTACATGCATCCAAGAAAGATAAAGACCATGTAATTCTTATTAGACAATCAGCTTTCAACACAATGACCGAGTAGGAGCAGTAGTAGGAATAGGAATAGGAGTCTATAAATCTCCACTGAAGGAATATTAATTATAAAAATATGTTCCGAGAAAAAGAAATTAATAGCCAACAATGTTATACCAAATGGCAAGAGATGAAACAATACAAAATAGTTTATTAGAGATGGCATGATCAGACTCCACACTAAAATGACATGGAGTGTCCATTATAAAGGTTCGCTGATAGCATTTTACCCAACAATTTCTCCTGGCATGGAAGTTTACAAAGTCGACAAAGTAGATAGCATTAGAAATTATATGTACCCTTCAAGCAATAGTTTAAACTTGATACACATTCAAGAATATAGGAACTAGTCGATGATAAGTAAAACTGCCACTAGAATTTTTGTCTAAAGAGAGGTCACTGGTAAACTAGAGGCTTGACAATCTGCAACTCGCACATGCACCCCTCCTAGAAAACGCGTAGCACCTGTGGCTGACACAACTAGCTGTTGAAAACCCAGGTGAACACAATAAAGAGTTCGAAAGATATCCTCTGTCCAGTAGGCCTAGTCTAGAAGCTTAACGACTTTTCATCGCATGCATATACTTTTCTTTTATGGACAACATGAACATCACACATTATACTTTGTACCCTACGGAATATCACAGGAAGAGGTTGTGAGGGAAAAAAGCTCAATAGTTTGCACCTCAGAACTTGCTACATATGATATTTCACAATCATTCAAGGAAATATCCAGTTGACGATTAGGTTAAATTCTAACCTGTGGCTGATTTTCGATGGTAAACATTTGAGTCGGAAATCTAGGGAGGTTTCAGCGTGCACGCATATAGTGGCAAGCTAATTTTAAATGCATTAGACAGTTACTGGCACACCTAGTGACCAACTTTTACCCAGATTTAAGCTCAAAAGCATGAGAAACAGACACATGCGCACGCACGCACACTTGGGGGAGGGGTTTTAGGAAATACCTGCTTTTCAGTATCATCATGATCAAGATGTGCCAAGTAGATTAGTGTTTCTTTCATAACCTACAAATTGTAGATCAGCAAAAAGGTGAATTGAACACAAGTACAAAATCCTGAGAGAGACAAGAAATACAGTTTTCATGAAAGCAGATGCAAAATAAGCACATTCTGATGACAATGGAAACCAGAAAAATTAGAATAGGGCTTCTGATTCCTAACAAATCTAAAATAAGGGATGCATATTGCCTTGTGACAAGAGTATCTTAATTTCTGTCCAATGAAAAGCATGAAGTAAAATTTCTTCTAATAACAAAGCATTATGATCCACATCTAAAACCACAGTAACAAGGCTTGGCAATCATTATTCGCAAGGAAACTCGCAAATTAGAATTTGAAAAATGCATTGAATGTGTTAAGTTGCACAAAATATTTGCACAGGAAACACTTGCAATGATTTGTAGGGATCTTGCTCGCTTACCACTACTCATTGTGGATAAAAATTATAATCCTTTTTCACCAACAAACATCAAGCATGTAAAATAAAATAAACCTTCCACTAACCCTTCCACTTGTAGTCAAAGTCATAACATGGAAAGCCAAAATGCATGCTGGGCAAAAGGGTCAAAGTTACTTCACCCACATGTTAGCATTATCAAATTTCACTTAAAAAGCAATCAATGAAGACACTAGTTGGTTGACCAAATTGTAGTGAGTTACCAATTGATTGAACCGTATGTCTACAAATAGATATGAGTACGTATTGTCTTTTAAATAAGATTGAGGACCTTATATTGCACAAGGACGTCATTGTCTTTCATAGTTTCACGAACTATATTTCCATTTTCATCTTCGACGATCAGAACTTCTTCTGGCTTTGCCATACGACATATCATCAGCA
>CAIGRL010292180.1:0-10933 GCA_903798325.1 Fraxinus xanthoxyloides
AATGGAATAAGTTACAACGGAAAAAAGATTAATTATTAAAAGTATTGAATTTACTTATTCTTATGTTAATCTAAAAACTTTAATTGACTTGATCTTAGCCTTGAGTGAATAAAATCCAACTAAAATGGGTCTTCGACTGCATTGCCTAAGGGCGCACGGGGTTTTCCCTTGTCCAATTCTGTTTGGTTTGTATGTCGCTGCATTAAGCACATTTTGAGTTGTGTATTTTTATCGAAAAATTTTAAGAACATATTTGATGTAGATTTTTTAATAATAAATTTTGGGAAAAATAATTTTTTAGGGAATGCGCAATAAAAAAGTAAGAAGAAGACGTGTAAAATTATTTTATTAGACAAATTTGTGAGTAAAGAGAGTTTTAAAAATCTCTTCAAATAAGAACTAAAGTACTAGGAATAAAAATCACGGGAACCTAAGTCATGCACATGCATGTTGACCATACTAGGAATATAATTTTTGCAAGGTGATATAATTTAATTTCTATTTTAAGAGTTTGATATGAAAGTGAAAATTGCGGTCGGAATCAAAGGTACAACCATTTTAAACTTATTTTTTGCCAACTTCATGAAAAATGCATTTCTATGTGGTACTTGAGTTTTTATTTTCCAATTTACATAAAATTGAAATTTTTTTCCACCTTTGGCGATTAAACGAACCCTTCATAGAAAAAGAAGAAATTAGGTTGGAGCCAACCACTCTCGTTTCCCGACAAGACGAAAGAAAATTTGCGTTTACTAAAAAAAGGTGGGAGTAAATAATGAAAACTAATAAAAGGACTGGCGTTTACTAAGAAAATGATGACTAAAACAACTACTTAAGGCATCTTCTTCTGTCATTCATACAATGAAAGCAATTTCAATTTAGAAATTTTAGTACAAAACTTTAAAATTTCTATATTGAAGTGACATAATAGAAGATTAGATCACTAGTTATTTTCTTAACATAAGTCTTCCAATCTTCTCTTACATTTTGATGTAAATTCTTCAGATATTTCCATTATAGGTCAATGGGAGTTGATTCCTTGAAATTAACTTTTACACTACGATTCAATTTTATATAGTTATTAAATTATAGGATAAGTTTTGAATGCAACATTTGAACCAAAAAAAAAAATTAAAAAAATCTTTTATAATAGTGCTTTCGTGCTTGATTATGTCATGAATGCCTTCTTAGTCATTTATTGATTTCAACATTTTTCCTGTCACTCTAAATTTATTATTGGCCACTTTTAGGGTATATTAATTTAATTTATTATCGTATTTTTGGTGGTTGTTGTAAGAGGATATAATTATATAATTTCAAATTAGTTGAACCTATCCTTGAAATAAACTCAAGTAGTTGATCCATGAAAGATTAGTTTTTGTTAACCCGTGTCCTATAATAGTGGATAAAAATTTAGAGTCTCCTCTTTTTTTCTAACATTGGATGGCTTAACTTTGAAATTTGAGGCTGAATTTCAATAATTAAAGAATCACTAACTCCAAAGTTTGTATTAAAAATAGAGTCCAATATAATTAACTCCAAAGGTTACCAAGATATTTATGAATCTATCAGGTTGAGAACATCTTGAACAAGAGATTCTATAAATACAAAATATTTTTTATTTTAGAGAGTCGATATTTAAAAATAAATTTTAAAAAACTCAAATTTTTTAAAATAGAGTTTCAATACTCTATTTCTTAAATTATACAAACTTTATTTGAATTGGTTGGCCATTGACACGTAAAAAATGGGAAAGATCAATAAATATTTCTTTGGAAAAAACAAAATGTTTAACCAAAATAAAAAGGCATTTTAGTAGTGTATACAAATGTTCACCCTAAATTGAAAGATGTTCACTATTATACATCGTACTCTTTATAAATAGGGGTGTTCTAAAAACCGTAAAGCATGACTATGCTGAAAGTCAAAATTCAAGTGTTACGAAGTTAAGCGAGGCCTAGATGTAAAAACACTACTTATTATTATTATTATTATTATTATTATTATTATTATTATTATTAAATCATTTAATAAATTAAAATAATACATACAAAAAATCTAAAATTATAAAATACTATATTTACTTAATAATTTCTAAAATTAGTCAATTTTACATAACCCGTTTGAACCCCATTTTCTTATTGGAATGCATTTTATGATAGTAGATTGATGGAGAATGTGTGGTTGAAAAATAAGAAAAAATTTTGAGTTTGTGTAATATTATTTTATTAAAGAACACGTAGTTAAAAAGAAAATAGATAAAAATATTTTTAGAAATAATGAGGATCAAACAAGGGCACAATTTTCAAATTTTCTAAATACAAAAATAAATTATTTTTCGTAATTTCAACTTTCAACTAGATAAGTCATACTTAATAGATTTATTGGAATTTCATACAAGTTTTCAACAATACGACAAGTCTCAAAATCATAATAACATAATATAGATAACACAGTAAGTTAAATCTTATATAAATCTTTATCGAATAAAGTTATTTTTTATTTTTGTACAAATAAACTCATCTAAAAATATGAGACTAAAATCAAATAAAAGGCTATTAAAAAAAATAAAAAAATAACAAATAAAAAAGTAAATAAACTAAAGAAGGTAAAAAAAATAAAAAAAAATCAGTAATGCGAGCATTAAGCAGTCAACATTGCAGTTGACCACTTAATTCGCGCTTAGTGTCAGACAAAGCGTTTTACTCGTACTTCGTGTCTAGGTGCCTTCCTGATAAATAGAAAGGCTTTTGGATATCCTCTTCTTCAAATACTTACACACCCAATATAAATAGTTCCAAAGTTTGAATTAGAAGCAAATTCTAAAGTTTACATGAGATATTTACGAATCTATTAGTTAGAGATGCTAAGAGTATCTCCAAGAAACTATATTTTTTAAGAGCATGTTTTTCAATTCAGAGAGCATCTATAAATTTTTGTTTCCTCATAAATCAAAGAATCTTAATTATTGGGGATTTGCAGAATTAACTAGTATTTAAATCCATCTCAAATTTTTCGTTGCATCACTTCAGCTCGTACGGAGTATATAACATCAAAAGATACAACATTTTTCATTGGAAGAAAAAGTTATTACACAGAAACATCAATTGGTTAGATCCTGCTAAGTTCCTCAGCCCACCTTCAAAATATTAAGCTAAATTCTGTAAATAATTCATCTTCAGATAGCCTATATCTGCCCCTCTTCCCAAAATTTGATTGTCTAGTTCGTCACAAAATACAAAAGGGAAGCATATGTCTATGTTACAGATGTTCCCCTAGCTTTCTGAACACATAATCAGGCAAATTTATTATAAATTTCAACATCTAAGAAGGGAGGATTTAGAGTGGTCCATTTGAAAGCTTGATCTTCCCAGGGTAAACTCAAGATTAAGTAACATATCAGAAGAAGACAAGGAACTATTACGGCTATCTAAGTTCTCATTCATTGCAGATGTGTTGTGGTTTGCCTCGAGCCCGTCAACCTGTTGATTAACACAAAAATACATTGTTAATTTACATGCTGAACGAGACTGAATAGTAATATCTTATACTCTTAGACGAGGTGATTTAACAAAATAAACATGGCGCGTACCAAGATACTTGGTCGAAAAATACTTGCATAGACATAGATCGATTACGTAAAGGAAAAAAAAATATGAATCTAGAACTTATGGTTAAGTCAATTGTACCTTCATTCCATTAGCTCCATCACGCGAAGAACTCAAATGCCCATGGGAAGAAGATGCCAATGAAGCTCTGTTGTTTGAGAAAACAGAAAACAATGAATTAGAGAAGCATTTTACATAACTCGACATGAAATAGATCGAAAATTATTTATTTATTTAAAAGGGTATTTGGAAGTGATTTACTAATTTATTTATTTTTTTAGAAGACTCCCCCTCGTATTTAAATAAATGATTTGATATTGACTCCTACCATATTAATTTACCGAAAGAATTACTACAAATTTAAAAGGGTAATATGCCAATATTATATTTAGATGCTTTGAAAGTACATAAAGCACGACAAGTAAAAAAACTTATTATCCTTTTAATTCTTATAAGTAGAATGCTTTAACATGACAATAATATAAACAAAAATCCTAAATTCAAGTTTCATCGGTGTCTATTAATGAAAATTATATCCATATCTATGTGTTTGTGTACCAAACACTATTCTATTGTAGACATTATTGCTTTTGATTTCCATGGTTTAGGAATATATGCAAAGTATAAGCTTCTAACTTATGCTTATACTATATGTTTTCTATTAACAATAATAAAACATGTCACATACCATGTTTTTTGCTCTTAAGCTTAACTAATATTGTTGGTTTAAAATAAGAAACTTTTTAAGTTATTTGTAGTTTTCGATGTTTCTATTCTCGGGTAGAATCCTTAGCCGTCCACGAATGAAGTCAAAAGAACCAGCCAACGTTTATTGACATTCGACATAGTATACACTTCCAAAACTCAACTATGGTCATAGGATAGGCCCCTACATTGCACCAAATGGCACCCTAATAAAGCATTGTTTAGATTTGAGCCTACCATTTGACTTTTTANTATGCTTATACTATATGTTTTCTACTAACAATAATAAAACATGTCACATACCATGATTTAAAAAAAAAAAAGAAAAGCTCTTGAGCTTAACTTATATTGTTGGTTTAAAATAAGCAACTTTTTAAGTTATTTGTAGTTTTCGATGTTTCTGTTCTCGGGTAGAATCCTTAGCCGTCCATGAATGAAGTCAAAAGAACCAGCCAACGTTAATTGACATTCGACAGAGTATACACTTCCAAAACTCAACTATGGTCATAGGATAGGGCCCCTACATTGCACCAAATGGCACCCTAATCAAGCATTGTTTATATTTGAGCCTACTATTTCACTTTTTAAAGGGCTTCCGATTATTAGAATTGATCTCGTGTCTTCAGTGGACATATACTGTCATCTGTCAATGCGACTTTTCTAAACGTAAGAATGTTAAAAAAAAAATTTAAGTAAGATTCTCTTATAACATCGCTAATGAGAAGTTTTTATCCCGTCCACCATAGACAGGAGATCAAATTTGTTCAAATTATTATCTTTAAGAATTTATATACTACACATCCTTTTAGATTTTTTTTGTTTTCCAGTAAATGAATGCTAATATTCATTTTTTTAGTATCATATGTGAAATATTTTAGATTTCAGAAGGGACTATTCAATATAAAGATAATTTTTTTTCCAGTTTTTCTTTTTCTTGTATTACTATTTGGAACGAAATAATAAACACATTCATACATAAAAATTGCATACATCATCTATAAGAATGAGAAATGAATCTATCGAATTTTAATTTCCTCAAGAATTTTTTCAATTTGTGATGATGGAAGATGGAGTACATGCACAGCTTGACAAATAGAGACATAAAACTGCAGAAAATGCACTCACTTCTCAGCATTTTTGATTATATCAGCTTTTTCACAAGAGAGGCCTTCAGCTTGTATCGCTTTCGACCAGTGTTTCAGTCCCATATCTGTCTGTTCTTCATCTGCATTTAATTATAATAATAATCAAATCAATGAATTTAACGTTTCATACTTCTTGAATTGATACAAATTTTTGTCGTGATTTAGTTCATAACCAAACACAAACAAAGAAAATAATGGAAAATGGGTCCTTGAAATTAATATGTACCTGCTCCTTTCCCAGTGCTCTTCACTGTTCTATACATCTGCATGGAAGCACCCATAAGAAAAAGACTGTTAAACAAAAGTCCAAGATTTTCCCTATGAATGATGCCCTTTTGTCCTAACCCCACTGTACTACTCAATTCCCCCACTTCACTGAAGATAAGGGAACTTTCACTTATTATCATATGATTATTTTATACCTCAAAATAAGTAGCCAATCAGAATATAAATGAAAGAATTTTTACTCACTGATACTATCTGAAAAATGAATTTGAAAAACAAAGTAATTAAATTCTGCATATACTTTTTAGAAAGATATTATTGAACAGAATAAACCCACCTGCAAGTGACTCTTCACATGAGCTAGGGTTAGATCCTTCACATTCATCAACTCAAGTACAGATTTTGGTGTTGCTCCTGTAACATTTGCAGAAGAACACAATATTCATTTCCTCATAATAATTTTCTAAATCCAATAAATCGTTAAAAGTAAAATATGTAAACTGTAAATATTGTACTAGATATTAATAAAAATACTTGAAATTAAGCTCATATTATTTTGACATACTTTCATGGCCTCCAAGGAGCTGAACTGCGTGAACGAAATGAGCGTGAAGAGTTGAAGTCCATCTCATTCTAGGAGCTCTAACACTTCTTCTAACTCCATTAATCATTCTCGAACTTCTTTTAAACTCCCTCATCCCATATAAATGAGTCTGAAAATGTTGAAATTGCCTTGGTATATGAACCGGAACAGGATTCAACCCTGCCGTTTCAAATCCAAGACTCAAGCTGGGTTCAACAGATGGATGATTAAAACTCTTTTCTGGGTGATAGATACCATTTTCATGGGTCAAATCGCTTCCACTGCTGGCCGAATCAATGGGAGAGCTCCGCTCAGTATCGCAGCCAGGTATTTTTATCAGCGCATGATCATACTTGGATCCACAGTTAGATATTGATGGAGGACTGATCTGCAAAGAAAGATCAGTCATGGTGGAATCTGTGCTTCTTATTTGGTTTGTGCTAAACAACATTCTGTAAGGATACACAAAGATTAGTTTCAAGTCAAGCTAAGAACCCTAAAAATTGGAGTAGGAACTGAGACAAATCAATAAAGTTGAAGCTATTAAAAGAGAGTAAATGGAGGAGAGCAAAAAAGTAGAGGAATAAGCTGTGATTATTAAATCATGAGTACTTTATTATTAGCGTGGTTTTCTAGCATATCTAGAGAAAGATACCTATGTAGTAGAGTAGGTCTAGGGTTTGAATAGAGAACTGAAAGAAGTTGAACAGAGACTCAAAGGGAGTTGCAGAAGCTACCAAAACTAGTCAGATTCATAAAACACAGAGGGAAAAAGCAGTGAGTAGACAGAATTTTTGGGGATGAAGCTATCAAGAAAAGTAAGTTAAAAGTAGAAGATATGTATCTAAGGATACAGAAGCATCACAGACTTTTTATTCAGTATTGAGAGAGAGAGAGAGAGAGAGAGAGAGATTAATGGAGGAATTGTCTGTGTTTCCCAGAAAACAAAAGGAGTACTGTTTACACAAAGAATATTGGAAAGAGGAACTGAGTTCCTCTATACGTTGATGAATCATTATCTATACGTTGAGTTCCACTCTGTTTTTATTTTATCAGATTTTTTATTTTTTTTTATTATGGAAAAGGATTTGAGTGGCAGGCCAAAATATCCCCTCCTTCAAAGTTTCTTTTATTAATCTCTTCTATGGACGCTCCATTATTTCATATTCATTTGACTCAAGGCTACAAGCATTAATATTGTACCTGTCAATGACATAATTGATACTTAGTCCCTTTTGATATAAATTAAAATTAAAACTTTAATCTAAATTAAAGTTAATAATTAATTTTAATAATATTCGATGCACATTTTATCAACTTTTATTAAAATCTATTAAAACTCGAATTTTAATCCTTACCAAATAGAAGCTTAGCCTCTGGTTTCATTTTATTTTTAAAGAAATTTGTGATTGATAAATGGATAGTATTTGTATATCTTATGAAATGATTAAAATTAATATTTGACTTTGAAAAAATAATTTTGGGAGAAGAAAATGAAACACAAACGAAAACTTATTATTATACTCGATTAAATATGATATATAATTTTTTTTCAATATTATCTACTACTAAACCGTATACTTCACAAAACAATCAGCGAAATTAGACTACTAAAATGAGGAAATTGATTGTAGATCAAAATTATGTAAATAATTAGGTCTGAAGCATTGCTATGAAAACGCGTTTTTGAAAACAAGTTAAAAATTTACAAAAAAAACCTTTTGGGTGTTTTCAATTATAATCAAGCCAATATTTTCAAAACGCGTTTTGGGTATTTTTAAAATATAAAAAAGAATGCATTTTTAACAATCTCAACATGGACACTAAAAACACAAAACTTAAACACAAATAGAACAACCCTAAATAATTCCAATGATTCCCATTTCATTTGTAAATGTATCAAGTGGTCTTCCTCAGCACCAATATTCCCTCTCCGTGTCCAAATATTCATTGGTCCACCCCCACAGGGCTGTCGAGGCGATCCCCAGGAGACTGAGAGTTGACATGAAAACTGAACCACATTCTCCGGCGTAAACAAGGTTTCATCACGTGATTTGTGGGCGTGACCATGTCGAGGTGACAGACTCTATTTGTTCTCTTCTCTTGTTCTTATCGTTCCTCCCTTTTTTTGTTGTTTTTCTATGAATATCATATTCTTCTTTTGCTCTTAATTCGAGGATTTAAATTTACACCTGTATGTATAAATTCAATTTCCAAAATAATTGATGTATTCTTAAACTAAAAGAGCACCTTCTATATAGAAATTTAGATATTTAAAGTGATCGAAAATCTCTCTAATGGAGATATGTGAATGAGGTGTAAATTGTATTTTTCGACAAAATATATTAAAAAAATTTAAGTTTACTTCTTTTTTTACATCCTCAAGAGGCAAAAATTGGATTTAGATCTTTCCGTTGGAACAAAATTTGGATTTAGATCTATCGTGATGAAAATAAGAATACAAAAGTGATTTTAAAGATATCAATTTATATCCAATTTTATACCACCATTGATTCCAATGAATTATTTGGTGGCATAGATCGAACGTAATGAACTGTATAGAAGAATTTTGTGTATTATTATAGTGTGATCTTTGTGTACCAAGTGGGTCTTAAGGTAATGTTTGTACATTAAACTAGATGTTTTCCTTAGATGAATACCGACAATCCTCGAATTAGAATTTTATTGAGTTTGATACAAATGTAACATTTCGTCTAAAAGTTTAAATATTTAACCTAATTTCTTTATTTAAATATTTAACATAATTTCTTTATTTAAAAGTTTGATATAAATTATGAGATACATAACTTTTCAAATATACATTTCATCAACTTTTATCAAGATTTACTAAAAATCTGATTATTAGCAAAATCAATATAATGTTGAAGATGAAGATGGCTTTACACTAGAGATAAATAGTATAAACGACGATTTTTACTACCTTAATCTACCATAATACAATTCACCTATTCTAAATTTATACGAACTTTTTATATAGTCTAATACAGTACATCAAATACAAATATATTTTATATATCTGCATCTAATATAAGTACAATCTCCTCTTTAAATTAATATTGTTACATTTCCCCATGAAATTTCATGCATCTTGCGTTCAATCAATGACAATATTTTATACAATGTGATGAGGTATAGAACAAGATGAGAAGACAAAAATAAAAAAATAAAAAAAATGTTAAATCGTTTTCCAAAGAGAGGTCAGCGGCTAATGCGGTCTAGATTCTCCGGGAAATGGAGATTTTTAGCCTTATTCAACTTGTTTATTTGAGGTAAAAGAAATATTCCCATCCCAATCGTGTGCTGGAATATTAAGATTTGTAATCAATCGGTCAACATGTACTACTCTCTATATGGCTCACTTTCATCAATATTATTAAAATGTTTATAAACTTTATTCCATATTCCATATGTTTGTCTTCTCTCTATGGTTGGTGTTACTTCTAAATCTATTATTAATCAATTAGTACGTCTCCCTCTATTCATTATAATTTTTCATCCCCATGCATTTATTACATGATTCAACTATTTATACACACAACGTGTACACCTTGATTGACATCTTCCTATGTGTAAAAAATCTGGCAATTGATTGGAAAACATGTTGTCAAAATCAATACGTTAAAATATGTCAACTCATATGGATGTAAACAATTATGTTCATCTTTATGTACATATAGTATCGTCCTTTATTTGAGGAACATATTGTTGTTAGCTAGAAACTATAAACGTAAGACAGATAATTATTCGTACTCTAGCACTAATTTATGTAGTACTACATATAAAAATTTTCTTTATATTTTCGTGAGGAAGAGATCGTGTTTATTTGTAAATTAATGGTGTAGCGAGAGCTTAACTTATCAAGACTATATTATAATCAAATTCACCTAAGGTCTTTACTCTTTTAAGGCTTACAACTCATATTTAATGCAATAATTAAAAAAATTATAATCACTAAACTTCTAAATAACGATTAACCGTCGACGAAATTAAATTCCTAATTTGATAAGTTCTCCAGAAAAATAAAAACCTATTTTTAAAGCTCTAAACAATGGAATTTGGCCAAAATAGGTCGAACGACACGGGCAAAGCCTCAGTGTTTTGTTCATTGGCCGTTTTCACTGAAAATAGACAATTCTTCGAAAATGGACACTCCGAAAACTTACTTCTTTCAATGGCAATCACACTTTTCCATGAAATCTTCTTGGGTATTGCATCAAGTAAAAAAAAGTATATATGTCTTCTTTCTTAGATCATTTACCCGTTAGACCTTGTGTTTAAAGATATAAGTACCAATATATAAAAGATAATGCAGACAGCAGGGAAAAAAAAAGAAAAAAAAAAAATTACTATTACCATAGAAAAATGAATTCATGTGAATGCCAATTATTCGCGGGACATATGTTGCTTTGAAGTTTGGTACGAGCGGCTTGTATTGTATTTGTATACGCAAGAGAAGACAAGAATTAAAAGAAAGGAATCGCCTGAATAAACGCCGTTTCGATGGATGTGAACCATGAGCCACGACATACAAATTGCCAAATGCAGAATAAAGGCAATATTTTTTTGTTGGTTCAACGTTTACCCTATCAGAAGGGATAGCCTAATGCATATGTGGGTGTGGGACTTTAGGTTTTTTTTTTTTTTTT
>CAIGRL010292188.1:0-10712 GCA_903798325.1 Fraxinus xanthoxyloides
AAAACCGTGTAAAGGTAAGGACGTTTTGTGCTAATTACCCTTTCTTATATGCAGTACTGTTTAGTTAGTGTCCAAGCCCCAGTGGATAAAAAACGCCAAAGGGATAGAGAATTACATTGAAGAAATATGTTGGGGTTCTGGATTCTGGAAAACATGTTTTGCTCCTTGGGCGTAGTCCATGGGGGAGTTGATGCAACTGCTACTTTATCCATGTTTTAGGATGAACAAGAAGGAAAGGTTGCTGGGTTAGCATTAGCACAAAGCCCTTACAGGGGCAGCCCAATTGCATAAGATATACTACGCCCGACCTGTTTTGTTTATATAAAAATCAAATTTTTAGCAAATTTTGATAAAATTTGATGGAATATGTGGTTGAAAAGTTGTGAATACCATGAAAACGAAATGTAAGGTTAAAATTAATTATTGGCTTCTTGAAAAAATACCATTTGTCAAGGGAAATGCCGATTATTTCTTTCCACACAAAAGCTAGCACTTCTCCAAGCCCGGGTTGCACATGCAGTGCTAACTATGTTTGCCTCTTCCTCTGATGGACAACCTGCAACAGCCCCTGTGGTGATGCCTTTAGGTGGTTCAATGGCCATCTGTGCACTGTGCACAGCTGCTTCCAGGGGCAGAGGTAATCTAGTACTATTTCCCAGCCCATATAAAAACCTTAAGAAGAAATTGTAGAATTTTGGTCCAAATATTAGCATTAGACCAACTCTAATTTGAATCTCAGCCCAAAGTCCAATGCTCAATTATTCAAATTGTATTAAAGATGCTATGATTATTAATTACTCTTTTCATGACATTCGTGAAACATGAATATTTTATTGTCAAATTAGATATCCTATTTAATGCATGTTTGACTAAATTTACTAATAATTATTAATTAAAATTTATTACAAATAATTTGTATTGATTAAATCTAGAAGTAAATTACTTATTTTAATAGTTATAGACACCACATATTTTGTTAAATTTAAAAGTAATTAATTTTTTTTATTTGTGCGTATGTTTTCATATATTACTTATTCATACTTGTAAAAAAAATTACTTATTTTGACCATAAAAAGATATTATGATCAAAATAAATAATATCCAAACGCCATAGAATATACTTCTAAATGTTTTTTGTCCGACATATTCATTCCCTAACCTACACATAAATATCCAAACATTATAGAACGTGATTTTCTTAGGTTGATCATTAAGAAAACTCTTTACTTTTCATATTCTCTTCATCTTTTAAAATTTCAACATCCATTCTTCATAGTAAATTGTTATTGGCAGTGAGAAAAATATCAGATCTTAAATTCAAATATCAAACTGCTACTTCCTTCATATCTATCAGAGTTTCTGAAGATCAAGTGAAAGTGGCCGAAGTTTTAGTCGTGAAGAACGTCATGTTCTTCGTGCATTCACGGGAAATAGACGATTTCACAAACTTGAGAGTTAATGTAGGAGAGCGCAATCCATGTGAGTTTTGGAAACTACAGTTGAGAATTGGTGCATGAGCACATAATCCATGAGAGCTGCTGGAATTACAGTCAGATAGTACGTGTCGTCTTCTAGTCGGTAGACTATAAGTTTAATAATTGTTCATAGTAGATTTTTTACTTGCAAAGTACCCGGAGTTTTCATCTGGGTTTTTCCGTGATCAATTATTGTGTTCATTTATTACAAAACTGCGGTATTTTAACATATGATTAATTAAATTGCATGATTAATCATCTAGAAAATGATTAATTAGTGACCTAATGCTATTTAATTTTTAAGAAATTTTAATTCCGCATATTCACATATTAACCCCCTCCAGGTATTGTTAGGGTCGAACTACGTATTTTTCATATGTTATATACTTTGTTGCTCAATTAATTTTTGTGATGTTTGTAGTGATCATTCTCCACGTCATTCATTCAAGTCCCTGAGGCGTCAATAATTTAAGGCATCTTATTTGCTTCATTAAGAATAATCACAACTATATTCTTCGAAGTAGGAAATAAATATTTATGATAGTATCAGTAGTTTCATACATCACCTTACAGATTAAGGAGTACAATCCTTGATACATGGTGGAAGTATAGATTATCGTAATTTGTGTGTACCCATATTCGTTTCCAGGATATTATGGACATGCATATCTAAGTAGTTACACTATTGCCTTCACCCATGTCGAGTCACTAGGAACTCGAGAGCCAACTGAATCACTACTATATTAAAAGAGCGGATGGCTAATCACTTTTCATTTGTGCATCCTTCATTTCACACTGAAACTGGTTCACCACTATTCACGAACTAGTTTAATTACTATTCACTAAATATCTTGCAACTCCGATCGACTTTATTATTTCTATCTATATTAAAAGAGAGGATGNCATTTCACACTGAAACTGGTTCGCTACTATTCACGAATTGGTTTAATTACTATTCACTAAACATCTTTCAACTCCAATCGACTTTATTATTTTGCTTTCTTGCGCTATCATCTTTATTTCTCTTTCTTAAACCAACTTTCAGTCTACAGAATGTTAACAATATTAGAATCATCATCAAGATATAACGTAAAGTATAAAACATTAAACACATGCTACAAAATCGGCGGAAAATGAACAACAAAAATAGCACAAAAATTAGGCAAATAAAAATTATCAAAGGAAGTTAGATATTTAGGGTTTATGTTTTGAAACTACGAAAGCAATATCTATGTCCTCGTCGAAAATTTGTACGTTGGTGATTCTGTTAAATCCGTAATTTTAAATTATTTGCCTTTTGTTAAAACTAATTGGGAGAGTAAGAAGTTTAAGCAAGTAAAAAAGATAATGAATTGAACATGTTATTTAATAGAAAAAGAGGGAAAAGCAAATGAATGCAGCAAAAAAATCGTGTCTCCGCGCTGTGCAGAGACACGGTCTCCTTTTTTATTTCTTATTTTTTTGCCAAAAATTCTACTTATTTACATTTTATAAAAACTAAAAATACAATTTCACTTATTAATAATTTAATTCAAAAACATTAAAAAACATTCAATTTCATACATACACGAAAATCAAAATTCATTTGAGGGGCAAAGAGAGGCGGTGCTCCCTCAACTCCCACAACCTGACCAGGCAGGTCAATCCCGATCGGGGGCGTCCCATGAGAGCCGCTACCCCTCAACCCCTAAGAGGAGCACTACCCACTTGTATGTTTTCAAAAGTTTCGTTTATTTTATCTTTCATGCTTCACCTTCAAAACGAATATATGTTGTTGCTTAATTATAAATTAGCAAAAAAAAAATTTGTTAAATCATTGACATTTGTGTTTGTAAATTTCAAATGTTTTTGTGAACTTAATTCGAGAATTTGTACCACGACCAACATTGAGACATATGATCTTCTTAATGACAAGGAACACACAATCATGATCAAAATTGTTCGTGATCATAGCAGGCTAAAGGCATGGATTCTTTAACCATTCACGTGCAGTACTTTTTGTTCCTTGAAGTAATATTTTAGTTATAAAACTAGTAATGTTTTAGTCGATTATTTTTGGTAACACCCTCTTTCACTTCCCCCTACGTACTTGCAACGACTAATATATAAATGAGTATACCTGTAAATTTTTTCAGGTTTATACTTTTCATCTATTATTGTCATTAAGTAAAGTACATCACCAATTTCTATGCAGATAATAGAACCTCTTTTCAACTTCTGTAGAAACCAACTGAAGTTTAAAACTTTATTATCAGATAATATTTCTCATTATAAAATTTTACTAATTATTATGTTAGATAAAAACTTATTGACCCTTCACAATACCATTAATATGATATACTAATATTACCTTAAAAATATCAAAACTCGTACATTGTACAAGCGTACGGCTAGTGCTATAAACAAGTTTTATAGATGTTGCCGAATCTATTTTTGTTTACATTATAGCTGAAGTGGAGGGCGATATTGATAGTGATTTTGATTCTGATAAAGCCATTCAAATTTTCTCAATATCAAAATGTGGAGAAAGGATGCACAGAATCATAAAGTTCAAATTTACAGCACAGAAAGGAATAAATTTAGGAAAATTTATTCCTTATGGACACCCTTATGTGCCCCCTATGTACAAGTAGCATATCCCACAAATTTATAGTGTGATGATAATTACACTACATTTTCTTCCAAGTGCTTAGATATGCTGGTGATTATATATGGTGTACAAAAGTAAAAGGTATAGTAACTCACGATAGAACTGCATAGTAAATGTATTATTTGACTCGTCTCGAAGTTTTCTACGTGAGCTCTACAAAGTAACACCCTCCCTCTTAGTTAGCTGGATATCTTTGAGATATGGGGTGCTAAACTATCTAATAGACATTCTTTCCTTTATCAACGCTTCAGAAGAAGTTGGATGAACATCAAAATGTAATACATTTTATCTAAGTTATTCTTATTTATTGTGACGCTAATATTTTGTGAAAGCGTTTAGAAGTATTTGCAGACTTGGAAAATTTCAAAAGAGCTCCTCAAACTTGATATTTTTGGAATGTAGGGTATTTAAAATTTCAATTAGATATAAGATTATATTGTAAATCTGGCTTTTGAAAAGTGTTAAAATGAAATTGAAGATTGCAGGTTAAATGCAAGAACTCGATGGATGCATATGCCCAAACATTTTACTGGAAGTCAATATCGGAAATTTCATGAAGTTATCTTGTTATAATTAAATATGAGATATTGACATTTTTAATTTTATTTTGAAAAAAGGTGATTTTGCAAATGTGCAGATATGGAGGAGGTGAATAAGAGTTATACAAATTGATGGTACCAAATTATTGTCCATGAGAAACGTGTATAAATAAATCGTCGAATGGGACGTGTTTAAACCCATACGGGGAGTTATCTTGGGGAGTAACATAACCTTTGTGAGTGTAGGTCTCATGAAGAAGGTTTAACGTTGTAGAAACAACTCGTACTGCGTGACTTAATAACAAGATTTTATTTGTGCTCATCTCCATGGTGATAAAGCTAATAATAGTATGACGTTTGGAAGGGTTTAACTTTAGATGAGTACCGATGTGACAATTATCGTGATATATGGATCACACACATCCTTGGAGGACTCACATATGTAAGAGTTACCTGAGGTTGTGGCTATTGGATTGGACTATTCCCTAGAAACTCTTACTATAATCAAAATTATAGCGCATATATATATCGAAAGTTTAAAATTTGTGGGTGATTGTTGTAACATTTTTTAAAAGAAATAAACTTCCACAACAAATATTAATTTTTTGTTTACCTTTTACTATAAAATGAAATCTCATAATATTATAGTGTAACGTACATTTTAATTAGTATAATTCTCGTTATTGTGGGGGTTAAGTTTTACACTATAAAAAGGGAGATTTTATAGTTTGCATGCAACTTGAGATAAAACTTGAAAAACACTAGTTGGAGGATTGTTCTCTATATATTTTCCATACTATATATTTCTATATTTTTGGTAACTTGATAAAGCTCGTTCTTTATCTCTCTATGATTGTGTCCATAGAAGGAGAATCGACTGTAGGCCACATAGGTTTTAACTTGAAGCTATGTAATGCCAAAAATACTCGCACGAAGGGGCAACAATACGATTTTAGGACAACGCCCTTGATGTGACTCTCTAAAACTTGTTTTCTAATTCTGTAATTATATTTTAGGTTTATGTTATAGTTGAATTATATTTATTTAATTGATCATGTTAATTGATAAATATCTACTCACAAATCACTCATTTTTTCCAACAATCTAAAGTGTTGTTGTGTGATTTGTGTGTTTAACTTCTTCATTACTCACTTGGGTAAGTAGTTATTTTAATTTACAGAATTAAGATTTCAGTTTTATACTTCAAAAATTGTTGCAGATCATGGATTGTGCTTCGTTGGTTTCCTTTTGTTAATTGAATGTAAGGATGCAGTTTATTCTAGTCTAAGGTTTATAATTTCTCAGGACTTGAAATTATTAAATGCTGTTTAGTTTTAATTTGGCCTGAAATGTGGAAGCATGTATAGGACTATATTGCTTATTCTGTTGGGTACTAAAAGTTTCTATTGTTGTTTCTATGTGTTTGTTAGCATGAAAATATGGTTTTTGATTAAGAATTACAACAAAGTTACACTTCAACTCAACCTATATTATGTAGAATCCCAATCCCTTGTTTTGATCTCGAAGCGAACAGATTCAAGCTCGGAGTTTTTAGAGCGAACATATGATAAACTCAAAATAATATTAACGAGATAAGTCCTCATCAAATGGTATTATTTTGAAGTTTCTATCATGCAATTTAAAGGTCAATTTTTATGTCAAAATTGCTCTCTTTAATTTGATGCTTAGGTGTAAGGAATAAAATCATTTAGTATAAGGCAACAGTTACCAGTATTTAATAAAGAAAAAAAATAACTGAACATTGAAAACGTCTGAAAATAATAAAAATTAAATATCTTGCTTGGAACTTATTTATCAAGAGCAGAATAGCACACGAGTGCTTTATAGTGGCTCGAGAGATCTCATGCCTACATGACCTTGAACCTGTTTTGGTTGCACTCTGTTATGCCTCGCCACCGAGACTACGGTCAAAGTGCCACGTCACAGTCCACGTGGAAAGAAAAGTCAACAAAAACCCAATTGGTCAAATATAAAGAAGTCAATCAAAGGCTGAAGCCCTATGCCGAAGCATGGCCTAAATGGTCGAAGTTGTTTAGCCGAAGCGCTACGTAAGAAATCAAAGAAGAAGCCATAGCTCCTCACACAAAAAACCACCAATACGAAGCTCCCTCCGGCTGAAGCCCTTAGTTCATCTGAAGTTCCTGAAGCTGAAGCTGTTTTTTACAAGATTTATAAACAATCTTTAGGAATGATTGATGTACATTTGTAATAAGGAATGCCAAGTATGTCAGCATAGCGTATAGAGTGGTTGATCCGTTGTCAATGTATTTAATGTATGAAGGACTCGGTCAAGAAGATAAGGCCACATGATTCTGATCCAATGGACACATCGGCTAGAATCCTATAAATATGTGGTCTTTGTACATTGTAATGGGTTTTTGATGGTTATTTGATTATTGATTATAATACACAAAGAAAATACTCCCAATAAACCTATTGATTGTTCTATATTTATCAGTTTGATTTAGGTCATTTACGCTTCGTCAGTGACTGTTCGTTAATGCAATCATCATAGTTACTACCGACGATGCTCGAACACTTTTGTCTCGCGTCGAAAAGCAAATATCGCGTTCACGTACTATCCTTCTCTCACTGGTACTCCATTCAAAATGCGTCGAAACTTTCTTAAGTTGGTGTGAGTAAGGCTCAGCATCTGTTGTCTACGTATACATTGCGTTTTTCGGGATCAATAGATTGCGCCGTTTGTGGAAATCTACGCATTTAACCACAAGAATCATGTGGAAAAAAGTCAGTTGGAAACAACTTTTATAGTAAAGTGATTTTCAAACCTGGGTTTTGGAAAAACAACCGTTGAGAAAGTTCAATGTAAACCATTTAATTGTAAGCCAATCGAATCCTTGAAAAAGGAATATCATTTGGCTAGAACATACTTATTACCATGAGTTCAAACAATGAAGGACCAGGACCATGAAAGACTAGGAAATACCCTGAAAATAGAGAACCCTAGCATACTGTTACAACCACTCGCCATCGTCCCTACCATTACAAACGAGATAGGTCTAGCATAGCTACTAGGCTCACTAGAGAGGTGGAAACCATGGCAAAAAATATGAGATATATAACCTAGCAGAACCTGGCTATGCATGAACTACTGAGGAGCATGCAGGACCAATGAGGATACCAGTTCCTCCATATGCAATCCAAGGAAATGCATTTCATGACCCCTCACAAGGAAACTACTACCACAATGAAGAAGAGCTCCAAAGCCAAATGGCTGATTACCTATATTAGGCAAAGGAGGAAGCTCCCCAGGAAAGGAAAGTTGGGGTTGATACATCCATCAACTATACCACTAACCAACCCATGGAGATCCCATATAAGTTCCCTCCAAACTATGACCCGAAGGACATGCCCCAGAGGTCGATAATTATCTTGACAGGTTGAGCCTAAGGTTGCTTAGAAATAGGCAGCTTCAACCTTCCCCTATGCCTAGAAATAGGTAAGCTTAACCTCCCTCCGCACCTAGAAATAGGCAATAAGAGCTTCCGTGGTTAGAAAGGCATGAGCCGGGTTATGATGAAGTAGCTCAAAATTCTCCCCTCTAGAAATTGGCGTGAGAGGATGGTAGAACGGGCTAGGAATCGAGCAAGACCTTCCCAAACACCTCCAAAAACTTAGGCTAGGGAAGATGAAGATTCAGATAGTCCACAAAGGTCGTGCAATCTTGATAATGATGATAACAACTTACCATTTTCACAAGGGATTAGGGATGCCCCTGTACTGAACAACTTCTCACTTCCTAAAATTCTCAAATATGATAGAAAACGTGACCCTACGAAGCATCTCAATGTCTTCAAGACTCACATGAGTCCGAGAGGAGCCACCCCGCCATGAAGTGTAGGCCTAAGAATCTGCAAAAAAGTTTTAGCTTTGAAGAGTCTCAATCACATCATTCCATACAATCAACCCATATTTATTTAATCAGCATGTGAGCCTATCCTTACCAAGTCCCAAGATTAGAGCAATTAAATAAAATAAAAAAGAAACCTATCATATCTATCATCTAGCCTACACGTGCCAACTAACATATACAATTAAAAATAAAGATAGAACCTCCATACATGTGGCACCATCTCCATTTCTTTTCAAGGTTTTAATTAAATTTGAAACTAGTTTTTAAATAACTTCTTCAAACCGCAATATCTTTGAGCCGACTTATCCGAATTGGCTTTTTCTGGAACCCAATAAACATAATTAATTACGAGCTATCCAACGAGCCCAATATTTATATATTTATTATTACTCTATCAATATTTAAATATTTGATCAAAATAAAATTGAATTTAACATATGTCACTGTAATCTACCAAATTTCAAAATATGAGATTAGTAGATGGAAAATTTTATTCTGTAAATTTTCGGGGTGCTCTAATCTCCCTTTCTTAAATTAATTTTGTCCGTGAAATTATCTTATCTAGGTGAAAAGTCCTAGGACCTTGGTCTCCTCTTCCCCAAGCTTTAAAAGGGAAAAAACTACCTTCTTCTCAAGGTATCCTATTGTCGCGTAAAGGTTTCCCTCCCAATCTATTCCTAAGATGGCATAAAAACCTTCATCTCTAAAAGTTATATGTTAGCTATAAAATCTTTTCCATTCATATTGACCATCCTAGTCATCGATTGGTATTAATCGTATTGTCTAATGGGGTAGTAACTTCTAGAACACTAATGGCTTCTTCACAAACAATATGATATTTAGTAATAGTATAAATAAGAAATGAGCGGCTCCAGAGTCTATAAGAACATAAGCAAGTAGTTTAGATATTGATAGAATATCTACCATCGTGTCTTAATTCTTAGTTGCCTCATGTTAGGTTAATGCAAACACTCTGGCTATCCCATTTTTGCTTTGTTCACTATCCCACTTTCGTGAAGGTTCATGGCAATTGGTAGCAATATGGTCATGCTTTCCACATCGATATCACATACGCTTTCCATACCAACACTCGCCTCTATGGGCCTTATTGACCCCTGACCATTTTTCAAAGCGAGCCCTCTTGTTTTGTTCATTTTCCTTACCTTCGTTTAGCTCATTCCATTTACTTTTTTCTTGAAAATCTGGTACTTTCCTAAACTGTCTGATCAATTTCCAGTCGATTTGATATTGCCTCAACTCATTGTAGAACCTGATTGTATGTGATGAATTCATGTGATGTCATGATTCCTCCAATCTCAAGGCGTAGTTCGAGTTCGACCCTTCTAGCTTTCTTCTGCACTGTATCCACGAGATGTGTCACATAATTAGATAGTTGTTCGAATTTCCTCTCATAATCAACCAATGTCATCATTCCTTACTTAAGTTGCAGAAACTCTATCTCCTTATGATCCCTTAAGGCTTGTGGAAAATATTTTCCCATCACCTCATATTTGAAACCTACCCAAGTGTGGTCGCATTGTTGTGCCTCAATCCTAGTGCGTGAAACAGACTCCGACTAGTGGCATGCTGCATCAACTAGTATGAACTCCGTTCATAAAACTTTTTGGGTATCGATTTAAGTAAGGTGCTTGTAGATACGTTCCAAACCCCTTATCCATTCCTCAACTGCCAAAAGGCTAGCCACCCTGCTAAATGTAGGGGGGCTTGTAATGTCGAAACTATTCCATGACTGAGGTCGTGATGTTGGAGTTAGTCTATGCATTCTGGGAAAGAGCTTGTGTTTGCTGCCTACCAAGATCTTGCACAGTTCACAACAAATTCTTAAACATAGCAGCTTGTGTTGGTTGATGTGTCATTTTCTTTAAATCCACCAAATAAATCTCATTTTAGAAATAGTCAATAACATCTCATTATATTCAATGAATAACTCAGTATCATAAAAATTTAAATCCTAGAATACATGAACAACCCTACTAGCCGTTATCTTCCTTGCGGTCTCTCTAGTTCTAGCCATGTCTGCCACATCCAAGCTGTAAAGCCCCAAAAAATTTTAATAATATATATTTAATTATTCTATGTACTATGTTGGGAAGTTATGGGCTAAAGTTTATATATATTGAATTATATTTTAT
>CAIGRL010292200.1:0-15472 GCA_903798325.1 Fraxinus xanthoxyloides
TAGGTGCATATCGTTTCCTCATAATAGCTCTCAACTCATCCCAAGTTTCAATAGGTTCTCATAATTCCTCCGCCTAGAAGTTGTAAACTGATCCCACCAAATTATAGCATGACCTACAAATTGAGTTACAACTAACTTTACCTTTCTTTCTTTAGAGTAATTATGAGAATCAAATGTAAACTCCACTTTTTCTTCCCACACCATGTATACCTCTGGATCACTCATTTCTTTGAATGAAGGAAAGATTGTTTTGCTATTGCACGTATTTTGATCAACACCTTCTCCACCAAGATTTTTACCATGTATTCTTGCATTGAATGCTTCTGCATGTTGGCCCTGATGAAGATTAGCAACATTTGTGTCCAACCTGTCCAGTTCGTCATTCACATCCAAGCATCCTTTCAAACCGCTGTAACACCTCATTCGACATCCTAAATTCTACAAAATTTCTATCTCACCAAACTTCACTATCGTATCACTCAAGTTTGTCTTTTACCCTCTATTGATCTCGCCGCTCAGCCTTTTTCCACTCAATACTTCCAATCAAAAATTTCAAGAACAATTCAAACTCATTGAGAGTGAGACTTGTGAATAGATAGACTCAAGGAATTTTGGGTTAAACTTCGAATGAGAATTATGAAATTCAAGAAAATGGTTCTTGAATTTGGAATAGATTGAACTGAAATAGATTTGAATGTAGATTTGATAATAAGATGTTGGAAATTTTCAAATAAATCAAGATTTTTTTAACAGTAATGACGTGAATAATACCCCCTTGAACAGTAACTTTTTTAAAAAAATGGATCAAAGACAAAAAAAAAATGAAGAACACAGAACTGGACAAAAAAAAGGAAAAAAAAAACTCAAAGAAAAGAAAAGGATATAACCTTGATTTTGGAGCCTAATCTCTGATACCAAATGATAAGAATCACGTAATAACGAACTCTAAGTAACCCACAACGAGATTGAAGATCCCAAGAAATCCCAAAAAATAATTCTGATTTTGAGTTTGAACAAAGAATTAATGAACCAAGCAACCAAACAAAAACGAAGTTTGAATGACCTCTTGATTACACAACACGTGATCCGCATTCGGTGTTGAACGCCACAAGAATCCTCTTAATAAGTTCAGAATGTTCTAAGAAGAATAAGGTTTGAAAAGCACAATAGCCTCTCGAATATATCTCAATAGTAGATTTGTCAAAAGTTCCATACATTGAATATTGAAGTCCTATAAAGTAATGGCTAGAAAACCTAGTAAAAACGTAATCAAATTCCTAAAAGATTACAAAGATATCAAAACAAATAGTATTTTAATGAAATTAGGAAACTTTCGTGCAAAAGAAAAATTTCACCCCGAAAATATACTATGCGGTCGCATAGTACATTTCAATGCGCATAGTTTGTCCTTCGGCCTTCAATTTTGTCTCGATAGATAGTATGCGGTAGCATCCATTTTACACTATGCGACCGCATAGTGTTAAAATTGACACCCCTTTTTTCTTGTGCAAAATTTCGTGACTATTCCGGATTGTATTCATGGGCAAAATCCGACACCTGAGCTGAAAGTTATGCATATTTCATCCACGTTACTCGTTTGCTACTTGAACTGAGTTGATCCATTTGGTTTCTTATTCCACCTTTCTCCACAGTGTTTTGGACTTCAACCCCAACATGAAAACCACTTCACGTCAATCATCAAATTCCATATAGCTTTCGGCCCATCCAGGATCATATCAATGATGGTGTTCCCCTATATCCTAGAGTAGAACGGCGAGACGTGATCTTGTAAGACATTCGTTTTTTCAAGCAAGTATACTCCACCCCGCTCCACCTCCTTAATTCTATACATACAATGCATAGATTCATATTATGTATAATGTTAATTTCTTATTCTATCAGTGCATGACCTAGAGCTTGAAGTTTGATTTAGATAAAGATACACATTAGGAATCCAAATAACATAGGTTAGAATAGCTGCATTTACTCATTAGATGTATAAAAGAACTTCGAAAAAAACAAACATTAATAAGTTAAACCAAAATAGAAATGCAATATAAAAAATAAATGTAGGCAAACTATCAAAATAATTTTATTATTATTATATAAATGACAAAGTAAGCAAGCATAAGCATCAACACACTATTTTTTTTTTTACAATCACAAAAAAAATGGAAAAGAGAAAACCAAACCTTGATGAACCTCTTTTTTCCCTATTTTCTTCCTTGAAAAGAATAATGAGAAAATTTAATCTTGAATGATCAAAGGAATTATAACAGTAAAATTAAACTACACTCTTAAATCAAATTATGCAATGGGAACCCACACGCAGAAATGCATTTTTTTGTTAACAATTATATCAAAATGAAGTTGAAAAGGAAAAAAATTGATTAAACAGAGAGAGTCGATGCAATTATCAATAGAAATGCACAAGAAAACCAAACTATGCACAATCAATACTAAGATCAAAAAAAGCAAATTTAAATTTAAACAATTAAATAACTGCAAATTTAAACAGAACAAAAAGAAAAACCAAATCAAAAAAAATCGAAAATAATCAATTGACAGTTTAAAGGTGAATTAATCAAATAATTGAGAGCTTACTTGGACATAGAGCGCAAAGTTGAAGCCATGAAGAACTTAGGAGGTTCAGGTTGTCCGTTTGTGGAAGAGCAAACGCAAAAAAAAATGAATATTTTTGGGCTTGATAGTTTAAGGAATTTGGATTCGGCTTCAAAGTCATTTCTATACTTGTTTTCAATCACAATTTTTGGGTTTATTTTGTTTATTGGTCTTGTTTCCTCCACAATACTATGTGAAAAATATGTGAGCATCTTTGCGAGAGACAGGCAGTGGGGCGAGAATTTTAATGAGATACCACATACAAAAAGCTAAATGAAAATGAATGTTACGTAAATGCTAATTATTTTAGTATTAATGACAATGAATACATACATGAAGATGAATGTAAATTCATTTATACTTAATGAATATAAATTAAGTCAAATCAAGTGATTCAAAATTTTTAAATGGATGATAATTAGAGGGTGTGCACGTAGGGGTGTCAACGAGCCGTGCCGTGAGCCAAAATTTAGCAAGTCGAGCCTGTTCGGGTTTTTTTTTTTTTTTGACAAATATAATTTTTTTTTTAAAATTTAAAATTTAAAATTCGTGCAATTTATATGTATTATAAATTAAATAAAAGTTACAATCTTCCTCCTTTTATCCAGGCTTGGAATCGGCTACAATAATCGTAGGCGAAGTTTGAAAAACGCAAGTTCGACCCCAACAATACCTAGACGGGGGTGAATAGGTATTTAATGCGGAATTAAAAAATTACGAATTAAAAAGCAAGAAGTCACTTTTAATTTTTATCTAGATTGTTAATCTTGCAAGTCAAATTATCCTATGTTGAATTACCGCAGTTTGTCTATCATAAACATCAAACAACAAAGCAGTAAAGAACACAAGAATTGTTCACGGAGAAACCCAACTGGAAAAAAACTCCAGGCAATTTGTCAGTCAATCCACTACCAGACTAGACGACAACACGAACTATCTGATCTTCTGACTACAATTCTGACAGCCCTCCTGAATTCTGTGTTCCCTTGCACCAATTACTGCTGCAATCCAATGCTCTCCTGGAACTCCGCTATCCTGCAACAGCACCTACCTTAGTAGAATCGCCTATCTCTCGTGGATCACGAAGAACAACCCGTTCATCACGATTGGAACTCCAGTCGTCTTCCTCAGTCTTCAACACCTCTGACAGATATGTAGGAATATTGGTTTTTAGTATTGGGATATTGAAACTGATGTTTTTCTGACTACCAAGAAGGAATCTCAAAGAAACATGAAGGTTGAAAGCTTTAAGGCTGAAAGAAAATTGACAGCAAAATGTTTACTTATTGATCAACCTTCGAATTCTCGATCCGTAGCTTTAGGATATTTATAGGTATGGTAGAAAACAGATGGGTAAGGAAAAAAGTTTTAAAAATGCGAAATAAAATATTTATGTATAAAGTTGTTGCTCAAGCTAGGAAGGGCGACGGTTTAGCGACAATGTTCATGCTTTTGTAACTCGAGCTAACCCTTGGCGACAGTCCAGCGAAAATTCGCGTCATTTTCCTCCTTGTTCCAAACTCGAAACCCTAGACCTAATAACCAACTTTTAAGCAATTTGTACATTACTACTTGAACTATCACACTCTATCAATTTAAGTCCTTTTGTTCACAGAATTGGCCAATTACAAAATGAACTAAACCCTAATAAACTCCCCCTTTAACATTCTATGACAAAATACTAATCTATGTCACAGTAATAAAATAAAAGTTACAGACTCAAAAGAATGACAACCTAAACTACAAACTGTCTTGAGCGAACTCTATAGTACCTGTTTTCTGAAATCGACAACTCAAATACTAGTGTAAAATGTGTGGAAAATATGATCAAAGATAGTCATAGTTCAAACAGTTCAATTGTAAGTGTCACTTAAGCAATCGTAAGCGATTGTAACTCATATAACATATTTTTAATTTTGAAATCACCAGCTATACAACCCAACATACCAAATTTTGACACTGTAAAAACATCAAAAACTTAATTTAGAGAATTTGAACTCAACCAAATATGAATGTGCTCCCCCTTACTGCAAACTCTCAATGTGTTCAAGCAGTAGGTAAATGTATCTATGTCTCGCCACAACGACCCCTCAACTATATAGAATGCAGACTGCCATCAATAATCATACTCCCTCTTTTGTCACAAAATGACAATGGAGCAACCTCAAAGTTAAACAGTACCGGCAGCATCATTAGTATCATCGGAGTCCGTCCTCTCCTCGAAAGCATCATCCCAATAGCGACAAATCCTTCATAAACCACGTTGAATGTAGCAAACTCGGTGGTGTGGCGATCAACGGTCGCACGAAGCTGTGTAAGCTCAGCCATCATCCTAGCCTGCTATTCGATCATCACGGTCGTCTGTCACAAGAGAGCCACAGAAGGATCGATGGGAATATAGGAAATATCAGCATGTGAAGGAAACGACTCAGAAGTAGATGGAGGAGGAGGCACCAACCCAGATGTAGAAAGAATATCGGTAGACTCAAGTGCAGTATCAAAATATGGAAAATCAGAGGGGTCAACGGATATCAGGTCATCAATAGGATAGACCGGCACAGTAGGAATAGCCCGAGGCTGTGCAGCCCAGAAGTGGAAACATGAGACCTACTCTGAGCGATAATGGTATAGCCAATCGGTTGAGATACCCGCCGTGGAACCCCCTTAGGAAAACTAGCTCCTAGTGCAGTGACTAACCTATAAATGAGACGCAGCTTAACCCGAGTCCCCGTTGTCCGGAAGCACGCAAAATATGTTGATAAACAAATGATAGGAGATCAATGGAATCACCGTACAGCAGTGCGTAAAGAAAACGAGCCTTCTCCATAGGTAAGGAGGAGGTATGAGAGACCGGCCACAGTTTAATGTACACAATATCCAACAGGTAACAATCTTGTGCGTATCGCACCTGGACTACCCTCCACCGTTGTATTTAGCACCGTGGATCGAACCAAAGTGTCCGATGGAAGTGAATCAAGAGTAAGATAGGGCGTAGGTGAACGACTTGTGGAATATGAATAAGACTCGAAATGATATCCGGAGTGATCTTAACTACCTGACCCCTAAGAAAAACCCTAAATGACATACCACTAACATCATGGATGTTAGCGTATAACTCTTGTACTAATAAGGATGGAGAAGGTGCCAAATCAACAAGAAGTAGTTCCCAACCCCGGGAAAAGAAAATAGCAACGAGGTCATGAGACAAGTCAGACATGATGACCTCGCGCTCAAACAGTACGGGGCATTGGGAGAATTGTGACCCAAAAACATCCTGAGCTACAGCAGAAACGAACCGAGATCGACTAAACACAGTCGAAGGATCAGGAGTGGAAGGAGTAGTACGTACTCTCTTGGACGGCATCTGAAAGAATTGAATTATAAACATCAATAAAACCTCGATATAGGACAAATGAAACCATGAAATGCATGGCATGCAGAATACACACAAAACGAGGCAAGCAAAATTACATGCAACGTGTCCTAACGTGAGGGCATGACAACATGCAATGATGTCTAGACGTAGGGGACATGAAGACATAATATGTGTCGTGGTGACTAGACGTAGGGATGTAGTGTCATGACAGAGGGACGTGACGTCCCCGTGCGGTGTCCCCGAACACATTATTCCAACACACAAACCAACCTCAATCCACCCAATACCAAAAATAAAATGAATCAACCGAGTACCCAAACACATTGACTACACGCAAACTCCAGAGTCAACAACTATAACCAAAGCACTACGACCTAAACTCCCAACCAAGCGCACAACAACCTCCAATCCATAGACTAATGTAAATGCAACCTAATTACTAACAATGCACACCAAAATGAATGAAGAAGCATGGAAAAATCATCAAAACCATTCCAAAATGGTCTACCGATCCAAGTGACGGTGAAGAGTTGGGCAAAACTGGAAGGGAATGCAAAACACACGTAATGCAACAACAACACTCAAGGAAAAATGGATAATCAACAACAAATGGCAAAGAAAATCACAAAGTAAGCAAACAAAGCACTGACTCTTCGATGATTAAAATCAAGTATACAATCACAAGTCGAGCATTATCAAAAAGAGTTTCTCATATACGCAATTATGTTCAAGATGGAGTAAAGTGTATAAATGACTCATGTGTAATATGCTACTATTTTCTCGTGAAAACGTCTCAAAACCTTAAATTTGTTATAAATGACATAAATATGATCCCTACTGATGAAAGTTAATCCAAAATAAGTTTTAGGACCTAAAAATGAGCTCAATTATATGATAAATTCTTCTTTTCTCTCATGTAACAAGCTTTAAGCCGGTTAACCCAAATCAGATGATCATATGCACCAGGTTATAAGAAACCCCTCGTGCTTAATTACTCGAGTCAAATAATATTCAAACAGAGTATAAGATGAACCAATTAAGCACTCTTTTTTCTCATCATAAATGTAACAATGCAAGGAGACTATCACAAGTTAAGGTCATCTAAGTGTAAGTCAATTCATGCTCGCAGTCGCCTTACTAATATGTGACTACCATCCCAAATTTCACACACATGTTTCAGATTCATTCACAAAATTATAGTGTGTACAGTGCAGAAGTTTACATGATGACAATATACTCAATACTCCATGTTAAATCGAACCAAGTAATAGAAATAATAGTGTAAAATAGATAAATACTTACTTGATCATACATAACATATCTAATAATCATAACAATGTGTCGTTTGCCAAAAATAAAATATTTTTGTATTTTTCCCATTTTCTAAATTTATTTATTTTTTTGTTTTTGAAAACAATGCTGAAGGCAAGAAAAAGTAGAAGAGATAAGTCAACAAAACAATAAGAAAAGAAATAAATGGGATACATGCGGATTCATTAGACTACACATGCATACACCTAAACACCAATTCAGGGCGAAATTTGAATGTCCTTACCATGAAGAACACGACCTTCGAGGTCGCTCCTTTTGACCCAAACTTTCTCAGAAGCAGAAAATAGTTGAGTTAACTGAGCTATCATCTCAGTTAAGTGACTAACTTAATTGGTAAGAAAGTCAATCTTACTAGTGAAATCCAGATTCTTACTTCTATGCACACAGTTACGACACCTAGGTCGAATGAATCCCAGTGCACCACAGTGATGGCATGTGGGAATGAACCGTGGTTCAAATTACTCGGTGGTTGTTGTCAATAAGTAGAACGATTGACCCTACGCTATTTGGTACGTCTCGATTCAATAGCACGCTTACCTTTGGGTTTCGGATAAGCAATCTCACGAGTTTTGTTTGTTGTAGGAACGAATGTGGTCTTGGATGTACTAGTTGTAGCATCATGGTTATGAACGTCCAACCATGCCTATCACTCTTAGGCTTGTTCATCCCAAGTAGATTGTCCAACTTCTGCGAGCCACTCATGAAAGATTGGAGTTGAGCATTAGATTTATCAAGATCAGAAGTTAATGATTTAAATTTAATCTCCAAATGTTCATTGAAGAGTTTCAACTCACTCACTTTCTTGGTCGAGTTCTAAAGATCACTCAACAATTTTTCACGTTCAAACTCAAGCTCGTTCACCTTTTTCGGAACGATTTTGTTGACCTTCTTGATTTTGTGACTCTTTTCAAACAGTTCACGATACGACTCTTGAATGTCCGCTTCATCAGACTTTTTAGTAGACTTCTCACTCTCGTTCTCGTTCTCGTTTCTCCCTTCTCAATCTTACGGTCAAATTTGATTACAGCAATCGAGGTGACGGTCGTGAATTTTCGTTCATCCTCACCATCGGACATCTCATTCTGAGAGCTGGAATCCTACTCCTCATCACTCATGGTCATGGCTAAAGCCTTACACCTTTCCTTATTTGAGCTCCTATTCAGATTAGGACATTATTCATATAGTGACCGTAACCCTTGCACTCATGGCATTGAACAAATTGAGTTTTACTAACGGGAGTTCTAGAGGTATTCTTCTCACATCTACCTCTCGAGAGTTTATTAGGGAGGCTTTCTCCTATTCCTCATCACCTTCTGGAATTTTTTAACAAAATATGCAATTTCATCATCCCTAAGTGTCTCAATGTCAGTGGAATCTCTCTCAACTTCTCTAACAGTGTTCATGGCGATGGATTTTTGTTTCCTAGGCTTTGCTAAGGTCAATTCATAAGTGGAGGGATCCTACGAGTTCTTCTACCTTAACGCTGTCTAGGTCCTTACTTTCTTCAATTGCAGTTACCTTAGGTATAAACCTTTCAGGTAGGGATCTAAAAACCTTACGAACGATTTTTGACTCGGGGATCCTTTCACCAAGATTAAAATTAGAATTCACAATATCGTTCAACTTAACATAGAACTCATCAAATCTCTCATCATCATTCATCCTAAGTTCTTCAAATCTAGAAGTCAACATTTGTAATTTGGAGTTTTTCAATATTTTAGTACCCTCATGGGTTGTTTCCAAAATGTCCCAAACTTCCTTAGCTATCTCGCACATAGACACTATTCTAAATTTCTCAGGAGACACAATCATAAACAAAGCATGCAAATCTTTACTGTTCCAATTACATTCATCCAAGTTTGTTTTGGTCCACAAAGAAATATCAGTGTATTTTTATACCATCAACAGTTGTTGTAGGGGAAGTCCTCCCATTTTGCACACAAATCCAAATACGTTCATCTAAAGTTTTAAGAAAAGCTCTCATTCGAACTTTTCAGTAGGCATAATTACTGTCATCAAAATATGGCAATACAGACAAAGAACTACTCATCTAGATTAAATCAAATAAGTGTTAGGAATCGAAATTAAGCTTTGATACCAATTGAAAAACGCAAGTTCGACCCTAACAATACCTAAGGGTGAATATGTATTTAATGCAGAATTAAAAACAATTACGAATTAAAAAGTAACAAGTCACTTTTAATTCTTATCTAAATGGTTAATCGTGCAAGTCAAATTATCTTATGTTGAATTACCGCAGTTTACCTATCATAAACATCAAAGAACAAAGTAGTAAAGAACACAAGAATTGTTCACGGAGAAACTCAACTGGGAAAAACTTCAGGCACTTTGCCAGTCAATCCACTATAAACGATTCGGTACTTATAGTCTACCAGACTAGACGACGATACGAACTATCTGATCTCCTAACTGCAATTCTGACAGCTCTCTTGAATTTTGTGCTCTAATACACCAATTATAGCTACAATAACCAATACTCTCCTTGAACTCTGCTGTCCTGCAGCAGCCCCTAGCTTGATAGAAACGTCTATCTTTCGTGGATCACGAAGAACAACTCGTTCTTTACAGACTGGAACTCCAGTCACCTTCCTTGATCTTCAGCACCTCTGACAGATATGTAGGCAATTTGATTTTTGGTATTTGGATATTGAAACTGATGTTTTTCTGACTACCAGAACGAATCTCAAAGAAATATGAAGGTTAAAAGTTTCGAGGATGAAAGAAAATTTACAGCACAATGTTTGATTATTGATCAACCTTTGAATTCTCGTTCTGTAATTTTACGATATTTATAGGTAGGGTAGAAAATAGATGGGTCGGGGAAAAAGCTTTTAAAACGCGAAATAAAATATTCACGTATAAAGCTGTTGCTCGAGCAAAGAGCCAGCGATAGTCGAGCGACATGGTGTCGCTCAAGCTAAGGAGGGGCGACGGTTTAGCGACAATATTTATGCTTTTGTAGTTTGAGCCAACCCTTGGCGATAGTCCAATGAAAATCAGCATCGTTTGCCTCTTTATCCCAAACTCGAAACCCTAGACCTAATAACCAACTTTTAAGCAATTTGCACATTACTCCTTGACCTATCACAGTCTATCGATTTAAGTCATTTTTGTTCAGAGAATTGGCCAATTATAAAATCAGCTAAAACCTAACAGAGTTAAAATTGCACACAAATAAATATTTCATATACAATTTTTTTTAAAACAAAGAAATTTAAAAATTTCGTATTTTTTTTTAAAATTATCAGTTTAGAAACTTGCAATATTATATCCTTTGATTTGCTGCAATTCTTCAGTTATTATACTATCAACTTGTTCTTGAATACATAATTCCACACATTCTCAATCCTTTAGGCATATTAAAGCCTCTAATATATCTTCTTTTAGATTTAATCATTCTTCTAAGAAAACTCAACCACCTCAAATAAATGCAACCCCCGATGCTACCATAAAAATCTCCTTTATAATAGTTTTGTGCCAATTAAATTAAGTTAAGGGTTCATCATCGAAGTTAATGGAAAACAAAGATAACATATTAATGATACAAATATATAGCATTAGCTCGTATAAAATTGCATGAACAAATGATAAAAGGAAATTAGCCCAAACACCAAGCCAACCACTAGCTTAAAGCCAATAGTAGAACATATTTATTCCGAAGGCATTTCACAGTAGAATCTACCTCTTACTGTGCTTACATGCCATGTATATTTATATTAATCATCAGCATAGGAAGGATACAAGCAAATTCAAAAGCAAATGCAAATAATATATTGTTAAGGATGAGGAAATATCATCAACATCACATCTACGTAAGTTACAGTGCTGAAATATCATCAGCATTATGGTTTCATAATCATATATATGAATGACTTTATATCTGTAGAACATGTTGCACCGAACATCTGTTGGGAGAGATACCTACTCAATAATGCATTTAATACTTTAGGCATGTGAAAACGATATTGTACCATTCTTTTAACAAAATTGTGTAGTGCAACATCAAAAACCATCAATTGGTGATTCCAAGATTTCCCTCAAATAGCGTATGAATGATTTCCCATAGTTAACTTTATAGTATTAAGTGAGGTACTGTATCTCAAAACTTATGAATGTCTATGTAACATTTTCACTAAAGTAGGATATTATTTCCAATAGCAGTTGCAAAGATACCAAAGAAAATTATTACGTAGGACAAAAGAAGAAGAAAAACCCAAATCGACCCCTACCAATCAAAATAGATCCTTTAGAATTCAATCTTATGCCACATTGCACACCGACAAAATGAAAGGAAAAACAATAAACAAACAAAAATACTCCATAAAATAAGTATTTCACAAAACATATATATTCGTTTTTACCTGATTTTGAGGCTACAGGCAGGATTAGGTGGTGGAAGGTGGAAAGCGATGGGAAATCGGAGGTCGATCGGTGTCGAAAAGGTCCTTCAGGAGGTTGTGGGAGATGTGGATTTATGGAGGCGGGGAAATGTGGATTTAGGGTGGAAGAAATTGAAAACTAGAAAAAGTCGAGAGAGAGATAAAATTGAAAACGATGTTTCCTGTGTTTTCACTCAAATCATCATGTTTTGTATTGAAAATGGCCAAAACATGGTTTTGGACGTTTTGAATTTTTAGCACAATTTTTATTTTTATTTTTCCAAAATTCATTTTAAAAAATGAGAAGGATAATACGTTTTCGATGTTTTGGAAAATCGAAAATAGTCTGAAAACAACAAAGAGAACGAGACCTTCAAGTATAGATTTTGCTATAAGCACAGTGATACGAAATTCCCCAACATTCTTTTATATGGGATGGATTCAATTTCAAATGCATATACATTTTACAAAACTAGATGATAAAATCAAGCTCATTACACTGACTTTAAAATATTGGTCAGGTTCCAAAAGCACTTGGAGTTGCATCAGGCTCAGCACAAATAATAATCGACTAATTTACAAAAAATAAGAATAGGTGATGACACCTCAGATGGATGATGATGCATTAACATGGTGGTAGATGATGTCAAAACTGCAAGAATTCAAACCACATAATGAGAGCCAAAATAAACACATGGAAGCTCAAGCATGGCAAAACCGCTTCCACTATACACGTTATAAAGACAAGTCAAAGCATAAAAACGATTTGTACATTTTTGTTTTCACGAGTCAACGGTCCCTGCAATGTAAACGAAAATCTGGTTTTTACAGGTAAAAATTCCAAATAACATATGAGACAACATCTCAACTTAAACATTATCATTACTTCCTTAGTTTTTACCTACAACAAGTGTGTATTACTGGAAAGTTATCTCTACTACCATTGAGAATGCAGTCTCCATTGGCAGGTCTAACTTGATAAACATGGATGATATTTACACAAGGGTATTCATGTTCGAGTTGCAGAATTCCAATTTGTTCCCAGTTTCCGTGCAGCACGTTGAATAGCTCTTTGCTTTTGATGTCGGTTGTGGCTCTTCCTTCTACTGCATTTTCCATAAAGGTTAATCAGCAGGACAACTACCTTGTAGTCAGTAATCTTCTAGGATTAATCATGTACGCAAAGTGTCGCATTAAACCTAATGCATCGAGCTTAGGAGAGAAAAATGCTTTATTTCAAATACAACGATGTCCTAGGTATAACTCGAAATTGTGAGAAAACATGCTCCAGGAAGAAATTTTGGATGCAAATGAAACAATCAGCACGGTAGCGTCCAATCAAAAGTTATGTAAAGAAGACTACAGCCCAATAATGATGTATACTAATTGAAATAAACTGTTAAACGTAAGGGAATGCCCAAAGGCCCAAAACACACACACACACACACACAAAAGACCTAGGAAAAGAATTGATGACCTTGCAAATAGAAGTCCTGCTGTAAGAACCATCCCTCCTACTGCCCAAGAAACTCTTTCATCAAGTGGCATTTCAGCCGCCCATTGCTTGAAATCTTCAATAAACCCCGAACTCTCTTCTCTGTGTGCGACCCCAGATTCTAGAGTTCTCCATGAAGCTGCAATATAATCTAGACTAGCCTTCCCACCATAGCATGATATTTCTTCAGGATCATAAGATGACTCAACAGAAAAACCTGCCACATTGCAGAGCTCTGTTCCATTTGAGATCCATTCGGAAGCTTTACCACAAACAAGGTCACCTACTCCACATGGTTCTAGAACCTGACATGTATGTAATTTGTCTAATTAGACATCAAAAAATCTCCCACTGTGCTGTATGCCACCAAGGAAATTATCTTACACTATATTACTTCTAAAAATGAGCAAGTCCTTAAAAATAAAGCACCAAAAGTAGAACAAACCTGTGTTCTTGCTTCCATAGAAAAGTATGCAGTAGAGCATGCCTCGTATACTCTATCACAAAAGGAGAGACATACGACTGGAGGTCCACGTTGTACACCTACCTGTGGATCACAGATAGAACATTCCAAGAGTTCCCATAATTGCAAGCATTCTTGGCTTGCTTGCCCAGTGGAAGCCAGCCTCCTAATGGATAGCAAAGCAGGATGTGTCTGAGTGACATCACAGCATGTCTTTTTGCGGAACACCCTGCAAAGGGTCAAATCTCTGGGGGCCTTGCTGGCTTTCCTTGGAGGTTTCCCTTCATTTGAAAATGAAGGGAATCGACCACCCTGAGAAATGCAAACTTCACTAGTTTTACCTGCATTGGAACAATATCAAAGCATTTAGCCCCTATTTGACAACCATTATTTTCAAACCCTTTTTTCTACATACTCATTTTCAACCACACATTCATACAATAAAATATTCTACACGCAAACCAAAAATTTTTCTCTATTTTTTAACCACACATTCTTCTAAAAATTACAATTAAAAACTTTATTTTCCACAGTCAAACAAGAACTTAATAGATTCACAAATAAATCTTTGAACTCCAAGTCAAATGCATTCCAGTATAAATAATAATAAGCAAGATGAATCTTGAACGGAAAATGACTAGTTCATTCTAAATAAGATCATATGAAAACTACAAATCAAGTATTTACCACTTCTTTCTAGGCTTAGGCATTTTAATCGAATCCGAATCTCCCGAACCGAAACCGAAAGCGAATCAGAATCAAAGGTTCCGGTCCGGTTCCCGAAAAAAAAATAGCAACCGTAACCTAGAACCGACTGGGTCTGGGTCGGCTCTTGATTCCTGAACCAGAATCATGAATACCCAAATGGAATCGATTTTTATATAATTTTTTATCTCTAATTTATAGGTTAGGGAAAAAAATACAAAACCTAAAAATTCTGATTTTGGTAGTAATTCGTCTAAAACTTTAGATTTTAACCTTAAAAAATCAAGATTGACTCCTACTTTTTTGTCAATCGCCTCGCATCATATTGTTCATTTCGGAGCTTAGTACATGTTAATCTTTGAAAATTGGACTTTCTATAAATCAAAAGATTCAAGTTAGATTGTTGTATAAGTTGATAAATCAAATTGTTCATTCTTTGTAATTCGAGCTTTTTACTTTCGGTATTCTTAACAAATTTAAGTGATTTTTTATTTTTTTATAAATGCGTGGCAATTAAATTTGATATATTTATAACTTGGGTCGTGGTGTACCAGTTTAGTTATCTTGAGTTCGTGATCACTTTTGAAATATAATTTTTCCTTTTTTATTGAAAATGAGCAAGTTCAATATGTGAACTGCAATTTCTTGATACTATATAGTTATATAACTAATTAGCATTTCTCATGTTAGTTCATTATAATAGTAAAAGAATTTAAGCATTAAGCATAATTAAATTATAGGATCTAGCATATCTCACTTATGGATCAAACAAGATTTATTAAGAAAAAATAATTCTTTTCTCAAATTGTAATTTAATTTTTGATATTTTAATTATCTCCTTTGTGTGATTTGGTCCCCATTATTTTGCTTCTTGAAGATTTCTTAGTTGAATTTTCTCATTTACACAAATATTGTCGAATACTAGCATATTAGGTATATGTATTTAAAGAGCCCATATGAAAATATTTATTATATATATATATATGAAAGTGTTATGGGAATTGAACTCAAATCAAAATCGACGAGTGGGTTTAGGTTTGGTTCCAGTAATTATTAAGCCCCCGTTTGGCCCATATTAA
>CAIGRL010292227.1:0-10151 GCA_903798325.1 Fraxinus xanthoxyloides
GGGAAATGTTTTCGCAATTCGGAACGACGGCGGAGTCGCTGAGCAAGGCGTCTACGATGGTGTTCCGGATCGGCACCGATGCTCATCTTTATGACGATCCGGATGACGTCAGCATCGCTCCACTCCTTGACAGCAAGTTCGACTCCGAGAAATGCGAGGCCCTCAAGAGGTTGCTTGCGCTCATCGCCCAGGGCTTTGACGTCTCCAATTACTTCCCTCAAGTTCCAGCAGTTCACTTCGCCCTATCGTTATTAACTTGAATTAATTCAAAGCACTTCGAAAATATTATATTTTTTTATTCGTTGAATGAGAAATTACATTTGTCATGTTAACTTTTGGTACAAACGTAATCTTTTGTAGTATTATTGAATTGGGGATTTGAGTAGGTAGTTTTTACTTTCTATGTAATTTGGGAGAGAAGTAACTTTGATTTTACATCCAGCGTGATTAAAGTCGGCTATTTGACTTATATGTTAAGAAGTATAATACTATAGAAGTTGAACTCCATGTCTCTAATTTGACAATTAACGTTTGAAGTTTAATGCTAGCTAATTGTGAAAATGTAGCTCTAGGTGTTCGATTGGATTGAGATTTCAATTAGGTAGTTTCTGGATTCTTATATAATCCGGGAGAAGTAAATTCGATTTGTATGTAATGTGATTAGGCTTAATGTTGGTTTTTCACTCGGCTGTTTGACTTCTACTTTTGAAGCTTTAAATTCTCTCTGCTTTAAGAGTTCATTCAATTTTTTTGGGAATGCAGGTGGTGAAAAATGTGGCGTCGCAGTCCCTGGAAGTTAAGAAGCTCGTTTACTTGTATCTCCTGCACTATGCTGAAAAGTATGCCAGACAGTAGTATCTAAATTGCCCTTTTTTTCCCCTTTCTCCCTCTGATTACTAATAATTGGTTAAATCTACATATACAACTCGGGAAACCAAACTGTTAAATCTTTCACTATTTGATAACTAAAGGTAATCATATAAGCTACTACTTCTGTTGTTAGGCGGCCAAATGAAGCTTTGCTGTCGATAAATTGTTTTCAAAAGGACTTGGGAGATCCTAATCCTTTGGTAAGGGCACGGGCACTCCGTACAATGGCAGGCATCAGACTGCACGTGATTGCACCTTTAATTCTGATGGCCGTGGGAAAATGTGCCAGAGATCCATCAGTTTATGTTAGAAAGTGTGCCGCAAATGCACTTCCAAAATTACACGATCTGCGGTTGGAGGAACACACAGCTCCAATAGAAGAGGTCAATTCACAACTGTTATTTGTTTTATAAACACTGTACTTCTTTTTCCAAACATAATTGATCTTTATGAAAGCAGGTAAATGGTAAAGGAATTAAAATACAGGGCTAAGTTTCTGTACTATGGCTATCTTCCTCTTCTTTCACATCTTACTAAGCTGTAATGTAGGGAATATTAAACACTTGTTGGAAAATAAAGAGTTTAGTATGTTGGGATATTCAATCTTAAGCTTTTATAGGGTTTTTTTTTTTGCATCAGAAATTAATTCCAAGAAGTGGCATGAAATATATCTTTTAATGATATTAGATGTAGGAACATTATGTATGAAAATCCCCTGCTGCAATAGGCAGTTAAAGTATAAAATTTAGTGCTAAATAATGGTGTAAATATTGAGAAAAGGTTTACGTTGGTGTCGACCGTGTGAATTCTTATAAATTTATTCTAATTCTTGGAAACTCGAGGCTAGCTATGAAAATCCCCTCCTGCAACAGGCGTCGTCAGTGTGAATTTTTTCGTCATTCTGTTTGGATCACCACTATATCTACTGAAAGATCCAATCCAATGAAACAAATACTTTGCACTCATTCGGGCTGTTAATTTTTTGGTCTCTACTTGCTCTACTAAGAACACATAATTTTTAGGATGAGAGATTCTAAACCTTGGGGAACTCAATAGTAATGAAATTCTCCAAGCTAAGACTTCTTGAAATTTCTCAGTATTAATATGAGTGAAGTTAACATTAGATAAATCGAATGACAGCTTGATATTTACCCATGCCCGGAAAATATCGAAACAATCTTTAAATTCACCATAAAACTACAAATCTTCCTCCAAATAGAAACTGTTGCAAATCCAGGCTTTTGATGCTAGTTGGCTAACATTTGTGTCAGAGGTCTTTATTAATTGTAATAATAGTTGCAATACGAGGTATGGAGCAGATGTGACATAATCATGCATAATTACATGAATTGACGTGCTCTTATCTTGCAGAAGTGCACATATTGCATTTAAGTGTTGAATTTTCTTAATTTTTCCTTATTCATTGGATGATGTTTTCTTTTCTCTTTCTCTGAAGAGTTTGATTTCTTGACTTGGGAATTTTCTTTTCCCACACTTGCATGTATTATGACTTAATGGCAACTTATATTATGCAGATAGTTGGGATATTGTTGAGTGATAATTCTCCTGGAGTAGTTGGAGCTGCTGCTGCGTCATTTGCTTCTGTTTGTCCCAATAATTTATCTTTGATTGGAAGAAATTACAAAAAGTTGTGCGAGACTCTTCCAGATGTAGAAGACTGGGGTCAGATTGTTTTGGTTGGGATCCTTTTACGATATGTAGTTGCAAAGCATGGGCTTGTTGAGGGATCCATAATGTTATCTTCGCGTTCTCATGTGAAGTATAATTCAGAAAGGGAGGTCCTGGAACCTCATCTTGCAATGACAGAAAACCCTGGTGACATCAGTGGTGAGATATCTTCTGAAATAGCAGATGTAGTCTCCAGGAGTTACCTTGAAGGGCCAGAGAAGTACTTATCTCAGTTAAGTTGCATGGATAAGAATACATCTTCGATGGATATTTCCCATTTTACCTCTTCCAAAAGCAATGATGATGTGAAGATTTTGTTGCAGTGTACATCACCATTATTGTGGAGTCATAATAGTGCAGTAGTACTGGCTGCTGCTGGGGTTCACTGGATCATGGCACCAAAGGAGGACATTAAAAAGATTGTGAAGCCATTATTGTTTCTACTTAGATCATCTAATGCTTCAAAATATGTGGTACTTTGCTCTTTCTTTGAAATTAAAATTAAAGGTNGAAGTACTTATCTCAGTTAAGTTGCATGGATAAGAATACATCTTCGATGGATATTTCCCATTTTACCTCTTCCAAAAGCAATGATGATGTGAAGATTTTGTTGCAGTGTACATCACCATTATTGTGGAGTCATAATAGTGCAGTAGTACTGGCTGCTGCTGGGGTTCACTGGATCATGGCACCAAAGGAGGACATTAAAAAGATTGTGAAGCCATTATTGTTTCTACTTAGATCATCTAATGCTTCAAAATATGTGGTACTTTGCTCTTTCTTTGAAATTAAAATTAAAGGTGAACTTAGAATCAGTGATCAAATTTCAATGCTAATTGCTTTGTCACATACTTCTTGTTTTTTGTATTGTTACTTAGAGGTCAGTGATCAGATTCTGTTTTTTGAGCATCTATGAAATTTCACTGTAGAATGTGCGAGTTCAGGTAATAGAAAAACAAAGTGTGCTATATTTAAAATTCTCTTCTTATAAGCAGAAAGGAAAATGCTCCTATATGGATAAATTTCCTTTTTCTTCTGGTGACTACACCCTTTGCAACAGACATGCTGAGCTATGTGGGGTTGCCATCTTATTACAACACTCTTGATTTATTTCCTTGTATTTGGTAGATTATTCTTTTGTTAGAGCATCTCAAGCTTCCATGAATTGTTTACAAAAATGGCCATATAAGCAAAAGTAGATAATGTCTAAAGAAATTCATCTCCATTGCAATCTGATATGACTGGACTCAGTCTGGCTGACATGGAAAAGGATAAATAGACATTGTCAAGAAATCTATCTAGAGTTAGAGGCTCTGTTAGACATGTCAAGAAATGCAGTTGTTCCTGACAGCGTATGTTGTGTGGTAGCAGATACATAATATTTCCTCTTAAGATATAAGCTAACCACTGCCTTCCAATTTTTGTTCATATGCATCAAGGCATCAAAGCTAGCACCAATAGAAAACCTTGTCTTGGTTGATCTTCTTTTAATGGTTTTCTGATGCAGGTCCTCTGCAACATTCAAGTCTTTGCCAAAGCAATGCCATCTCTATTTGTTCCCCACTTTGAAGACTTTTTTGTCAACTCTTCGGATTTATATCAAGTAAAAGCTCTGAAGCTTGAGATACTTTCCTCAATTGCAACATATTCATCAATTTCTGCCATTTTTCTAGAGTTTCAGGTACTTGAATTCTGAGGTTTATGTACTCTGTTATTTACGCAGTCAAAGTGTTTGTCTTAGCTGAAGTGAATTTTATTAAGACAGAATTGATTAATTTCTTTTGTTACCAGTGCGTCCTTGGAGGGTTTCAATTCATTTTCTCATTGTGAGGATGCCTTATCACGTTTCTCTTTAAAGATAAAATCACCTCTTAGGGTTATATTGAATTGATTTTTGTCAATTGATACTTATCTTTTAGTGCATTGTTAGGATTATATTAGAGATCAGGACAGGAGGTTTGCTGCAGATACTGTGGCTGCAATCGGTTTATGTTCACAGCGACTTCCAGATGTAGCTAAGACATGTTTGGAAGGGCTGTTGGCTCTGGCTTTATCTGGTAATCACCACTGCTCAAGGATCACTGCTGATTGGTGCTTCTACTTTTCTATATCCTTTACTTGTCTTTTATTTTCTCGTCATTGACAATGTTATGGATCTGATGTCAACATCTCAGAATCCTCAAATAAAGACGTTGCATCAGCTGATGAGGAAGCTGTTTTAGTTCAAGCAATAAATTCTATAAAAACAATTATAAAACAAGATCCTCCCAGACATGAGAAGGTAAACTTCCCAATCTTTTCTTCTGTTTTGGTCTATATTCATGCTTGTTTCTGATGATATCTATTTAAATCTTAATTTTCCTAATATATTGAGTCATAAAATGTGCTTAAATAAAAAAATGTTCTGATAAATTCCATCATCCATGTGAGAAACCATGTTCCATGGACATGGTTTATGAAAGAAATGTATATGTTGTTTAATTGTCCTGTGTGTCCTGATCTTCTATTAGCGATACCGATACCTTTAATAGAATAGAGGACCAAGTTGAATATCTTTTACTAAACCCTGCCATGATTAGTGTGACATATGGTGAAATGCCAGATTGTACTCGATAATTTTGTCGAAAAACTCTATGGGCATGTTTGGTACAACTTAAAATCTAATTAAAATTGAAAATATAGCCGTTATTGGGTTTCATCCGTCTAATAAAAGTCAACAATAACCACTAATTTTTCAATTTTAATCCGATTTTAATCTCTACCAAACACCCTCTATAAGCTTTGCCCTAGAAATACCTTACATGTTGACCATACTGGCTAATAAAATGCTAGACATACCTGAATATTTGTACATGTGGTTACAATCCGATGAAGCTTACTTTTTGAATTGAAAGGTAATTGTCTATTTGGTACGAAGCTTGGATTCAATCTGGGCACCTGCAGCCCGGGCAATGATTATTTGGATGGTGGGTGAGTACAACAATATTGGTAGTGTCATTTCAAAAGTATTACCAACATTATTTAGATATCTTGGTGGACGCTTTACTATGGAAGCAGCTGAAACAAAGCTCCAGATTCTTAATGCCTGTGCCAAGGTATTTAGCAATTATTGCTTTTATTTTTTAATCACTTGCTGTCTGCATCTTATTGTGCTTTTGAATTTATCATTTACGAAAGAATTTATTTTGGTGGTTTTTCTTTAGACAGAAATATTATTTCCTCTTAACAATAGTTGCACAGTTGAGTGGTTACTATTACTGGGTGCGTTTCTAAAAAGAACTTGTGATTAAATGTGGTTATATTTTGAGATCAGTTAATTCATAATAATTAGGAGGAGTAATTATATTAGTGAGTACATGAAATATGAACATAGAGCCAAGCAATACTGTCAATGCTACATTGTTTTTTTACAACAACTCAATTGCTCGAAAAACTTAGTTATTAACATATTGTCAAGAGTGCCTGCTTATCTAAATATTGGACTTTATATCTGATGATTTTATCTATGAGCGGGTTCATTTACTTCCTGAACAGCGGACAACTGCTTGGTTAAGTGCTTTTGATTATATTACTTTTCTTTACAGCATTGGACAACTATTTTTGATAGCATGATCCTGAATACTGTATTAGTTTTAATCCTGCATCACTTTATCAGGTGCTTCTGTGTAGGTCTTTTAAGTGTCTCAAATACATTTCCGATGCCTACTCTGTCACTTTCATTGATTTATCTGCTTGACATGTACTTTATCACTGTGAATCCCTAATTATTGTTGCTTAGTGCAGTCTTGAGATCTATCAAATGTTCTAACATTTGATTGGCACTGTCTGTTACTTGATTCTGGCAGCATCAACTTGAGAAACACTTTATTCTATCTCAAACTTCGTATCTTGCATTTTTGTAACTTTTCATTATCAAGGTTATCATAACATAGTATTTTTACCAGTTCCCCTGCATTTCATTTGTTTGTGAAGATTATTGTAAATTCAAATCAAAGTTTGTTGCATATAATGGATGCTGTGTATATTACATGGAAGCTTCATCGATGGAAGAGCATATACTAACATTGGGTGATAATCAATTGCTACTTTGATATCTTTCCAGGTTCTCTTACGTGCCAAAGGGGAAGACATATCAATATTGAAAAAAATTGGAGGATATTTGCTTGAGCTTGCCAAATGTGACATTAGTTACGATGTTCGCGATCGTGCTCGTATTTTCAAGAATCTCCTGTCACACTGTATAGGATCTCCTTACTTAGAAGAAGTACAGGATCAACCAGAAATTAAAGACCTCACACATGTACTTACAGAAAGCATATTTGGGGGACAAACAAAGCTGCCATCTTCTGAGCCCTTACGCTACCGATTTTATCTGCCTGGATCGCTTTCGCAGATAGTGCTTCATGCAGCTCCAGGATACGAACCTCTGCCTGAGCCTTGTAGTCTGATTTATGACGAGAGCTGTGGTTTTTCAACTGATGTGCAAGGAACAAAGACACCTGGAGTTGGTGCTGCACATAGTGAACCAAATGAAAATGATGATTCCGAAGCTGTATCTGGATCTCTGGATGAAGAAAACACGTCTGATTACAGTTCACGAGAATCTATGATTGGATCAAGTGAAAGCGGTGGCAGCTATGTCAGTGGGTCTGCTAGCGATGTTAATGACAATGCTGGACCTTTAATTCATCTCTCAGATGCTGACCTTACTCATAGAAATGTGGCTGAGGTTTCAGAGGAGAACGATCCCTCTGGCTCTAATGGCGTTGATGGATTGATGTCTAAAAGAGCTCTTGAATCATGGTTGGATGAAAATCCTGGTTTGAACCAAAATTCATCCGATCTAGGTCATGTACGAAAATCACTGGCCAGAATCTCAATTAAGGATATTGGGGGCCTAGTTAAACCTAAATCTTATACATTGTTAGATCCTGCAAATGGAAATGGGTTAAGTGTGGATTATATATTTTCATCTGAGGTATCTAGCGTATCCCCACAGCTTGTATGCCTACATGTTTCCTTTAGGAACTGTTCAGAGGAGCCCATGTCAGATATCTTACTTTTCGAAGAGGAATCCAACAGAAGTCCAGATTCTTCAGATCAGTCAGTGAGTGAAAGGTATTTTTGAGCTAATCCTTCATTGTTTGTTACCATTGCTAGTGTTTCCCACTAGGGAATCCCCAGACCAATTTGAATATATGCAGAACATGCATATCTGAAATTCTGATGCCATGTTTCTTCTTTTTTCTTTGATATATTTCTTGAACCTTTTACCATCTGTTGGCTATATTTATGACATTCCCTTGGAACTTTTCCTGCACCTCCGTTTTTGGTTTTGTGAGGGATGCAACAAAAGGTGGTTGTTTTGAAAGAATCAGTGGCTTATTCCTATACCAGTGTTATGAAGAGTAAGCATGTGGTTAACATCAATTTCTCATTGAAGTTATGATATATCCAGAGATAAAATATTCCAAAACCATGATTCAGAAACTGTAACTCAGTTTTATTTATGCAACTTTAATGATTGAACCCTGGAGTTTCTGTGATTATTAAAGTGAATTATCACGTTTTAAGGATGAAATATAGCCCCTGTTTGGTTTGGATAAAAATTAGATTTTTAGTAAATTCTGATAAAAGTAGGTGAAATATTGTGGTTGAAAAGTTGATAAGAGTTGTGGGTCTCATGAAATGTGTGGTTGAAAATGAGTTTTAAGATATAGAGGCCAAACAGGGACATATTGTATATACACATTTATCTACCATTCTATTTTGCTACCAGATATGTAACTAGTTTAAATTGAATTTGACGTTAGTAAAGTGTGTTTTTGTGACATGCTAGGCTTGCTAGCTAGTTTATTTTGAATTTGACGTTATTAAAGCGTGTTTTTGTAAGATTTGGATATCAAAAGTAGGTTGATAGCCTTGTACTTTTCTGGTCCCTTATGGTGCGTGCATTTGTAGTAAAATTGGATCTGTAAATACATATGCAAATGAGTGTATAAAGACTCTGCAGAGGGATTTCGGTCCAGTTGGCAGGCAACCATCTGTATCTGTTTTAGTTTTTAAGGCCGTGACTAGCTCCATGGGCACGGCTATCTAAGACAAAATGGGGTTACTCGATCCGTTAAGTGTCCTTTAAATTGAAGCTAAAAGATCTAAATAGAATATTACTCGATCATTTAGTCTTTTCACTTTATGATCGAGTTGAATGCCTTAAAAAAGGGTCTGATGGTATTTAAAACAACCATGACAATGCTAGTTTGTCTGGATATGCAGTTCCCCAGTGTCTCGTAGTGAAGTGCCAACTCTAGTTCCTATGGAAGAGATTGATAACCTGGAACCTGGTCAGACTATGAAGAGAATTCTCCAGGTTCGCTTCCAACATCACCTGTTGCCTCTGAAGCTGGTGTTGGTGTGTAACGGGAGAAAGCACCTGGTGAAGCTGCGACCTGATATTGGCTACTTTGTGAAACCTCTACCGATGGACATTGAAGAATTTTCACACAAGGAATCTCATCTTCCTGGGATGTTTGAGTACATAAGGAGGTCAGTTATTACAGTTCTAAATTACGAGTAGGTAAATGTGGCCTTATTTTTTCTGCGCAGAATGTCTACACGGGAGGCTGTCAAATTATTTATGCTCTCCTGCTCATGCTGTCAGTTGCTAATGAGCTAATTAATACTAATGGGAAGGTGGGAGTTCGGGGGTCTCTGCAAATTGGAAGTTTAAAAATCTAACATCCTATGATGCTTCGTATGTAGTTGAAATAAAATTGTATATTGGCTTGAAGTGGAAGCAGTCAGTTCAGTCAGATTTTTTTTTTCTATCAAATGGGGAAGCTGTTTCTGTCCCACTGTGACCATCATAGTTTGGGGAGGGGTTGGGGTTTTATTGCATCTTTGCTTTTGTTTTTTATTACCCAAGTCTTTAGCATGTATGTGAAGAAAGTTTCTACTTCTCGAAGAATACTGGCTTCTGGATAGTTTGGTTAACACAAGGGTGTGAGCATTAGCCATCTTAAGAAAGTCAATTTGACATCTGAGGTGGGTTCCTTCCTGCATATTTTGGGCTGTGGTATTGGTGCTCTTCTGTTTATATGGGATGCCTGTACTTCATCTCAGTTTGCTTGGCTGACAGGTAGGGGAATTGCAAAGGAATTTCCTATGGGATGGCCAGTGAAAAAATAACATCTTTTTGGAAAATCTTGCTAAAAACACACAATATAAGTGTTTTATAAGCTTTTGGAAATGGATCTAGAGAGTTTCTGTAAAGCATGTCTCCTTAGATGCCAGTGACTAATGACAAATATGTATGAGTGACGTATCTTGAAGTCTAAGGATGACTGTTATGTTGTGGATTTATGGAGGAGCAAAAATAAAGTTGTGGGATGATTCATCAAAGTTTATTAGATTTATAGTTGGCTCGGAATAAAATTGGATTTGGTTTAGATATTTTATCTCGGGATACCATAGAAATGAATTCTCCTACTCTGAGTTGTGAAACTTATTTTCTCATCCGTTTGTCTGTTTGTGTGATGCTACCTTTTACAGCCGGGATTTTTTTTCTCTGAGTTTTATAAAAAAAAAAAAAA